>CAUYRT010073277.1:0-59607 GCA_963574885.1 Lepilemur ruficaudatus
TTTTGCTAAGTAATTGCTAACCATTTTCCCCCCAAAACATATTTTAGCAGGAGGTGGTAACTTCTAGAAGTGCTGTGTGTCCTGGTCCTTTTATTCTGGTGTGACTTGGATGCCTTTGAAGGGCTAGAGGTGGGAAATCACGGGGTGGGGGAAGGGCTGATGGTTGCCTCTGGTCCTTGAGGCCCTGGGGCAGGGTGGGCTGGAGAGTCCCTCGGTGGCTGTTGATGCATAGCATCCCTCTAGCGACCAAGCCTCTGCCAGGAATAGCACTCCCTGGCTAGCCTTCCTGAGCACGTGGAATGCGTGGCCTTGTTTTTCCTTTAACGGGAAGAGCAAATTCTTACACTCCTGTGTTGTGTTGACCGATTAGAGTGTCTGCTGGTGTAAATGGAGCTAGTTCTTTTCTTCTTCTTTTTTCCCAATCCTGCCCAAAGCAGTAACAGCAACAGAGAAATAATGTATAGCATCTCTCTCTCTCTCTGTCTCTCTCTCTCTGACACCAGGGCCCCATAAAAATGTGAAAAGGGCTTAAAAAGGCATTTGGAGCTGGGCCTGAGAGCTCGCCCTGGAGGAGCACCTGCCTTTTTGCCCTGCTTCTCTCTGCCTTTCAAAAGAGAGCAGGGGAGGCAATGTGAGCTCCAAAGCACTCTCAGTAAGCACAGCTTCCACAGTGGCCCTTTGTGTCTTTTCTGGGCTGGTCCTTGGGCCTGGTGTGAGGGGCCATCCCGAAGGCTTTTTCTTCTCCTTGCCCAAGAAATGGAGTCAAGCTTGACTGCGGAGGAACTCTGTTACCAGGACAGGCAACCAAATAAATAACATGACGATGTGATGTGTGATGATAATTATTATGAAATGATTTGAAATATCCCTCTTCATAGTGCTTCCTTTTAAATATAAAAGTAATATGGTTAAAAAAGTTGCTTCTATCTTCTTCTAAAATTTTGAACTGCATGCATGTATTAATATAGCTAGTCATTTTCCCTGTCGATCAGATCATAGATTACATACTTTTGTCTGCTTTGCTCTTTTCCACTTAATGTATTTTGGACATACTCCCATTCCCACTATGCTTAGATGTACCCCATTGCTTTTGGGAACTCTCTAGTGTTTTCCTGCATGGATTTGCCGTCACTTATTTCTTCAGCCAGTCCCTACTGATAGGCTGATTTGCTGTGAGAAGCAATGCTGCAGTGGGACACCCGTATGTGTGTGTCTGCTCTTCCATAGTTTCTTCAGGAGTGGAACTGTTGGATCAAAGTATGTGGATTTAAAATGCTGGAATCGTGATGGCACTTCATCCTTGGAGGAAACTAGGAAAAGCACTTCAGGGTGGAGAACAGAGGTTGCGATCTCAGATCCCTCCAGGGATTAGGTGGTAACATCAATGGGTGCAATGAGCACCTCTCTCTTCCCCCATGCTGAGTGGCGTTGGAAACTCACACTGGCTTGAAGGGGAGCAGCTGTTGTGCTCCAGATTGCCATTTGCCATGTTGAGAATGTGGTCCTACAAATGAGGCAACTTGTCATTATTTAAAAAACCCAGAAAATCCAAATTTTCATATCAAATGTCCAGATTTTAAAATGCTAACTCACATTTAAAAATGTGTCAGCTAGATAAAATATGTTTGTGGGCTACTGATACACAAGGACATTTATAGTGAGGATGATCGCTACTTCTTTATTGTTGTTTTGTTCGGGATGATTGAAAAATGATTTCGAAGGTAAAGGTGGGAAGCCAGTGGGAGGCTGTTTTAAGTTTGAACAAGTTCTGTATCTATTACTATTGCTTGTTTTCTTTTCCACACAGGATAAAATTGGTATAGATTTTAATAAAACAAAGGATTTTGGTTTTGAAAGAAAATCAAATTCTATGTACTAAGGAACAAGGAACCGTAGATATTTTTGTATGATACAGTTTAGAAGCTAAGCAAGGTATTAAGGAAAACTGAACGTAATGTTTTTCCTTGAGTAGCTACAGTACAGAAGACCCAGGAATGTCCATATTTGGAATTCTCTGAGTAATGAAAAATAACTTCAAAACAGTGTGTGTACTCCCTACTTTCACATATGAATCTGCAGCTGGTTTGCTAAGGCTAAATTTATGGTGTTCAAAATTGAAAACAAGTCAGGAGGGCAAATAATGAAACAAAGGCATAAACTTAAAGTAACTTGCAGTGTCAAAAAAATATAAAAGGTAACGTGACTTAAATTTTATAGACAGAATCCACTTTCATTTACACAGACCTTTAGGAGCTGAGGGAGGCTCATGCCTGTAATCCTAGCACTTTGGGGGGTTGAGGTGGGAGGATCGCTTGAGACCAAGAGTTCGAGACCAGCCTGAGCAATAGTAGTGAGACCCTGTCGCTACAAAAACTAAAAGAATCAGCCAGTGTGGTGGCATGTACCTGTAGTTCTAGCTACTTGGGAGGTTGAGGCAGGAGAATCTCTTGAGCCCAGGAATTTGAGGCTGCAGTAAGCTACGATTGTGCCACTGCACTCCAGCCTGGGTGACAGAGTGAGACCCCGTCTCTAAAAAAAAAACAGCTGATGGAGAAAAGACTTTTTAATGAAAGAATGATACATTTTCAGACCTCCAAATAGTGGAAAAATTATTGCTTTTATCCTTAAATGATGCCATAAAGCACTTTATGTTTGACTAAAAAATAGTAAACAACCTCAAAATCCTGTCACTAAATCATTATCCTTATGGTCATTCTCATATACTAGTTGTACTTTATATAACACACTCTGTTCTAGGAAGCTTAATTGTTAATGATATATGGATGTAGCTTATTTATTTACTTAGTAATAATTGTAATCATATTGAATGATCTTATCTTCCAAGATACTTATAATAATGAAAACAGTGCCAAGCACTGTTCTAGCCACTTTGCATGTATTAACTATGGCCTCTTAACAACTCAGTGAAGTAGGTACCATTTTTATTTCCATTTTAATCAACTTATCCAAGGCCACACAGCTGTGGAATTTGGAGCCAGGATTTGAATCTGGGCTTTGTGAATGCAGAGACATACAATGTGATGAGTATGATGATGGAAATCATGAGAGAGGAACAGATATTGTGTGTGATGAAATTTAGATTTCAAAACGCATAAGCAAAGTCTACTTAAAGCCTGTCTCTGTGATTTGTTGATACTGATGCATATGAAAGGCATTTTCATGTCAGTGGGATGAGAGCAGTGTTTGGTTTGAGGATGGTGACCACATTTCAGGGAGTGTTCCCAGGTACAACACGTTTCCCAGCTGGGTAAGACTTATTCCCCAGGCTAAAACAGGCTTCTATTTTATTATAACAGCTCCCAAATGCTTTATTCTGCTTCATCCCATCCCTTCTTCCCTTTGTTTAGTGTTCTCTGACCTGTGTTATTTGGTGCCTTTTCCAATTCCAACAATTCCATTATGAGTTTGTACATACCTGCCATGTTTTCACTCTGCTGAAAAAAAAAAAAAAGCTTTCACACTTTTGATTAAGAAAATATATGCTAAATATCAGATCATTCTCAAACACTTTCAAGCATTGTTTTGGTACAAACATAGGTGATGTTTATTTTGGAATAATGAGTGATAGAAATTCTGTGCTTATTTTTATAGTTATTGAGTAACTGTATGCTCCAGGGTGTGTGCAGTTCTCAAGACCAGGGCCTGCCCAATGGTCACTGGGAGAGGCAGGATTTTCTCATCAGCAGGGACCACATGACCACCAGATGCCTGTGCGGCTAGAGTGAGCCCGTGAAAACCACCCTCTGCGGGACCCTGGGGAACAGCTAAATATTATTTTTTAAAACTACAGAGGCAATAGCTCATACAATTATTACATGTCAACTAAAAATAAAAGGAAAAAAAATAAAACTACAGAGGCAAAAACATAAATGTACAATATGTTTGTTCTTCCTGTGCATCAAGACCACCTGCTGCCAGAGTACTGAGAGGTGTTGTAAACAGTTTCTATAAAATGTTTAAAATAACAACAGGCCTTCCCAGGGGCTGGATTACACACTTAGCCTATCATGTCTTGAATACAGAAAGAGGCTACACAGCAGAGTTGATTGGAGTCTCTGGTGGGAGAGTGTGAGGATGGGGAGCAGGGGTTGAACTGATCATGGACCAGCTCTGGAATCCTAAACACTTGGAGAACCGGATATTCCAGGTCGGCTCTGCGTTACTGTCGCAGCAGGTCTCCACGGAGTGGACAAGACCCTCTGTTTCAGGGCCATCTGATTTCTCTGCAAGTGGGTGAACATCGGCTACAATTGAAAATAGAACTGCAAGTTTTACACCAACCCCGGAGGAGCAAAATAACAGTGGAAAATTGAGGCAGTTCTGTAGATAATACTGGGTTCCTTCGAAGGCCTCTTTCTTTGAGGTCTGGATTAGCTGCATTATTGAATACATTTACTCTTTATTTTACTTTGCTAGTGACTATTTGGGGTTAGAGGATTCGGGGAGTATATGAAAGCTTATAGGATCCGAGAATCAAGAGTTCTTGTCCTCTATTTTCTAGGTAATAATAGTTACTGAGTATTATGCTGGGTGCTAAGCAGCATGCTACATGCTCTTCAAATACTGAATCTTACGGTAACCCTTTGAGGGAAGCATTTTGACTCATACAATTAGAGACTTTCAGTCATCGGGGTACAAGGTGTTGGAGGAAATGACTGGGAGGATTGGAATCCCAGCTCAGTTCGGTATGAGCCAGAAACCTGTGTGACTTGAAACACTACTCCAGTTCCTCAAGTGAGTTTAGAAAAAGCTTTAGTGGAACTTTTTTGGTCAAAGACGAAGTTACTCAATGGATGTTGGCTTCCTGCCTTGAGTAGACGCTCTGGTCTGTGTGTTTGCTCATCATTGCTCACCTTATTCCAGCTGAATCACAGAGCGACCGAGTTTGGTGTTTGTGTCAACCTGTGTTGGGCACTGCCTATAACATGTCCCCGAGGCTGTTGCACCATTCTGGGTACTAAAATCCACTGGATTATACCAGAAGACCTTCTGTTTATCTGTCTGTGATGTTTCTTTCTATTCTTTGCTCACCCTCCCCTTTAAAAAATATAAAAGCGTTTTTGGAGATTAGCAGTAAGAGAATCAATGTTTCTTATTAAATAGGTAGCATGTCAGTGCTCCACGAGAGCCAACAGAGTTGAGACAATAAATATTGGCAAACTTGATATACAGGTGGGAGAACTTTAGAGTGTTTATGCTGTTTGGTGTACACTTAGGGACACAGTCACTTAAGGTCTTACCTGAGAGGAAAGGGGGGCACTAATATTAATACTAAGTATGCCAGGCCAAAAGTATCCACTGGGACTGCCCCAGATAGTCTGGGATGTATGATCACCTTTTTTAATTATAAGGTATACAGAACAAAATTTATCATTTTAATCATTTTAAGTTAAGTGGTACAATTCAGTGGCAATAAGTCCATTCATATTGTTGGCCAACTATTATCACCATCCATCTTCAGAACTTTTTCATCTTCCCAAACTAAAACTCTGTACCCATTAAACAATAAGTCCCCATTCCCTTCTCCCTCCAACTCCTAGCAACCACCTTTCTCCTTTCTGTCTCTAGGAATTTGACTACTTTAGGTACCTTATATACATGGAATCATGCAATGTTCGTCCTTCTGTAACTAACTCACTTCACTTAATATAGTGCCTTCCAGGTTCATTCATACTGTAGCAACTGTTTGAATTTTCTTCCTTTTTAAAGCTGAATAATATTCCATTGTGTGTATACACTGCATTTTATTTATCCATTCATTGGTCGATGGGCACTTGGTTGCTTCTACCTTTTGGCTTTTGTGAGTGATGCTGCTACAAACATAAGGGTACAAATATCTGTTTGAGTCCCTGCCTTCAGTTCTTTGGGGCACATACCTAGAAGTGGACTGGTTGGATCATGATAATTCTGTATTTAATTTTTTTGAGAACGCACCATACTGTTTTCCACAGGGGCTGCACCATTTTACATTCCCACCAGCCATTCCCGTGTAAGAGTTCCAGTTTCTCCACATCCTTGCGAACACTTACAGTTTCTATCACCTTTCTTAACCTCTAGATTGCGCAGTAAAACAACTGATGGCTCCAAATTGATTAGCTCCAAATTGAAACGCTGGCCAGCCCCCATCACTCAATCTCAGCAGTAGGGATGTAAACCCAAAAGAGGCTGAGCTTGGCAGGGTCACCTCCAAGCTGCTTGGCCATGGAAGGGGAAAGAAAGAACTGAAGGCTGGGGAGCTTTTGTACCTGAATTCTGCTGTTCTTCTGGGCTTTTATATACTAGGATGTCATGGCCAGGCCTCCTTCTTTCACTCTTCTTTCCTGTCTTTCTTTACCTCCTTCCCCTGGAGACACAGAAAGAGATGTGAAAACCGAAGATAACATACCTCGTGTGTCCTGCCAGTTCAGTGAAACAGAAAGGATGGACAGCAGGTTGGGGACCTCCAGGAGCATGCAGTGCCTGTGGCCAAAGGGCAGGACACTGGCCAGCTGTCTGCACACCCAGCATCTCACTGTCACAGCAACAGATTGCCACGCCTGTGTGTTTCCTGTGTTGTCGTGCTTGTGATGGTTGAAATTTCCAGCAGGAAAGCCACATACTTCTTGGCAGCATGTGCGGGATGATTTGCTGATAGGAATTGCCTCTTTCCATTAGTTTTTCACAACTTGCATAAACCAGCTGTGCCTAAGAAGAAACGTAAAGCTGCCTCAGAAGTTTTCTTTTTTTAAAACTACAGTTGACTCCTTATAAGTGTGAAACACCAGGGATTAATACCAAGGGAAGCCTCCAGTGAGCTACTCAGTTGGCTTTGTTTTTTCCTAGAACATCTGAGATCATCAGAGATGCTTGCCTGCCACACAGCACCTCCTCTGTGCATTACCTGGCTTCGCACAGCAGTCTTTTGAGATAAATGAACTATTTATTTTAAAAGATAGAGAAAGCAAGAGACCCAAAGAAGTTAAGTGACTTTTCTCAATAGTGTCCAAGCAGAAATGGGCTTGGCTTGTTACTTGGGTCCAGTGCTGTTGACTATAGAGTGGAGAAGGAAAGCGACAAGGTTCTGTGGACTTACGGCAGAGGATGGAATAGTTTTGTTTGACCTTTATTTAAATGTGGACAGGAATGATCAAATGATCAAATAAGCATATAGGCATAGAAATTTTTAGAAAAATGTAAGATACTGTTCAATTTATTTTCCTCTTAAGAAAACTGCAATGTGTGATTATTAATTTCAGTTGTATCGAGGCTGTTCTCACACACAGGACATGTTTTAACAAAAGCTCAAATTCTGCCTGATGTGTCCATGAATCAGTTAATTCTATTAAAGATTGTGTGTATAATGTTCAATCAAGCAGGGTTCGATTTGAAATTTGAATGTTGTCCAGTTCTTCATACACCTGAAAGCTAATATTTTTTATCTTAATGTTAATTTTGTGTTAATGATGTAGGAAATTCTTTTCTGTTTTTCCTAGATCCCCCACCTCCCATCTCAGTATGAGAACGAGCTGGTTGATATTACCATACATTCGAGCTTCTCCTGTCATCAGTGGGCCCATTTCCAGTTTTGCAGCTATTCTTAGGCAAGCATGATAGACGTGTCAGTGAGGGAGGCCGGTTGACTGACTGCTTGTGCAAAGCTCACAGGCTTGCAATACCATGGGTGGTGTTTCTGCTCAAGATTGGTGATCAGCTGTGCAGATCTCTGAACTTGATTTTTTCAGCTATTTGAACGTACGTAGTGGGCGAATTAGGGTTATCCAGAGAACAGGGAACACATACAATAGGATGTGTAGATAGATTGAAAGATAGACAGACAGACAGATTATACAGATAGGGATTTACTTTGAGGAATTGGCTCACATGATTGTGGAGGCTTGGCAAGTTCAAAATCTGGTGGGGGAGGTCGGTAGGCTGGAGACCCAGGGAAGAGTTGCAGTTCAAGTCAAAAGGCAGTCTGCTGGCAAAAGTTCTTCTTGTGGAAGGTCAGTCTTTGTTCTGTTAAGGCCTTCAGCTGATTGCATGAGACCCGGGCCCACCCACATCATGGAGGGTAATCTGCTTTACTCAAAGTCCTCGGATTTAAATGTTAATCTCATTCAAAAACACCTTCATGGAAATATTAGAATAATATTGGACTGATCATCTGGGCACCATGGCACAGCCAAGTAAAATTAACCATAACATGGTTTTGCTAACACTGACCAAACTCTCAAGAGACTGCCATATAAACCCAGATGCATATAATCCTCTGGTGGGCCATAAACTTGACTGGTCAGTACAGTCTCCCCCCTGCAATAAAATCTGTAAGGGAAGCCAGTGACGATACAGGAAGGTGGCTTGGTGAAAAGGAATCAGACAATAAAAACAATGGCAACTGACATTTATGGAGCATCTACTGTATTCCAGATGCTGCTTTAAGTACTTTATGCTCTACCCACTACCATTGTCTTCAAGATGTGATAATGTGGTGCTTTCATCTCTAGTATAAAGTTATTCATGTCATTTGGTTAGGACCTCCTGTCTCTTGGTGGTGGCAGATGGAGATTCCTGAACATCATCCGCAGATGAAGAGTAGCCGCAGGCACTGGAGACAGCGAGACATTTGGGAGGGCAGACAGTGGAATTTGGAATCAAGGGAAATCTAGAATAATGTAATGTTGGACGAATTGGGGCTGAGAGCAAGGGATGTATTTCAAATAGAGGCTCAACTTGAAAAGGCTAGGCAGATACCCAAACGACCAACAGACTAGGAGTGGAAGGCAAGAGGCATGGGATGGAATAGGGGTAGGGACCTCTAGAAATTGTAATCTGAGTGAAACACACAGATTGTTGCAAATAGAACTTAATGCACTACCAAGGCTCAGCAAGGACATGGGGTCCTACTGGCCCATTTTTTTCCCCCAAGAGACTTCGTAACTATCTTCCCAATCAAATAACGATGTCATCTGTGTAGCCCATAGAGATACACTTTTCCAACTGAAGGCTCATTCCTTTTCTTGATTCATTATTTAATATATAAAGCTGACCCAGGGCACAGAAACCTATGAAGTTATGAAGCTTTGAGGAATCTCTGCTTGAATGGACTGGGGCAGCACTCAGTCAAGATTTACCTTTACCCGGCCAGGCACGGTGGCTCATGCCTGTAATCCTAGTACTCTGGGAGGCCGAGATGGGCGGATCACTCAAGGTCAGGAGTTCAAGACCAGCCTGAGCAAGAGTGAGACCCCCGTCTCTACTAAAAAACAGAAAGAAATTAGCTGGACAACTAAAAATATATAGAAAGAATTAGCCGGCACATGGTGGCACATGCCTGTAGTCCCAGCTACTCGGGAGGCTGAGGCAGGAGGATCGCCTGAGCCCAGGAGTTTGAGGTTGCTGTGAGCTAGGCTGTTGCCACAGCACTCTAGCCTGGGCAACAGAGTGAGACTCTGTCTCAAAAAAAAGAAAGATTTACCTTTTCCCTTGGCTGGGCCCATGGGAAGTGGTTGCCCCAGAGTGATACTCCTTGTGATCAAAATAGCTCCTTACTAGTCATTTAGGCCGTAGTCACCAGACTGAGGTTCTTCTTAAGGTGGAACAGCCTAAATATTGAGACTCAATTAAATCGACTCACCCAGCAGTTTTGCTGTTATTAATCTACCGTATCAATATTCTCACACTGTTCAACAAACATATATGTGCTTTGCAGTATTGTTTTCAAAAGTAAAAACCTGGAAATAAAACTATCCACTGAAAGTGCCAGTTAAATGTATCATAAATAGCTATACTAATGAATGCTATATAGCTTGGAGAATAATGAGATAGGCTTTACAGGTACTGACTTGGAAAGATGGTTGTGCCCTGTTGCTAGGTGGGTATGTATGGTATTATCCCATGTGCGTAGAAGCATGTAAATGCTAATGTGCAGTCATAAGATTTGTGGGAAGGTACTGATGAACTTGTTAGGAGTAGGTGGAGGGAAGGAGGCTTTGCTTTAACTTTATGGTTCTCTGAACCATTCGGATGCTGTCTGAAGACCATTCGGATGTATTTTTGCATATGCTTTTACTACATAGAAAATAAAGTTTTCTCCCTATTATTTCACAACACGTTTTGTGGTGACTGTTTCCCCAGGTCTTTCTAAACTGTTTTGCTTTGTTTCACTGTGGGTGTGCTGGAGACAGGAGGAGATGGGGGGAAAGAGAGAGAGGGAGAGAGAATGAGTGTGTGTGTGTGTGTGTGTGTGTGTGTGTGTGTGTGTGTGTGTGTATGTTTAGGAGTTGCTGGAGCAGGCTTTGAGGAATCCTGCCAAGTGGACGGAAGCAGAACGTGCAAGAAGCCATCAGTTGGCATGTATTAATATCTCTTCAGCGTCGCAAGACTCTTCCTGTACACCAGGCTGGAGCCCTCTTTCCCTCCCACAGCCTGAGAGTTCACGTGCTTATCAGCAGACCTCACTGCTGGCTTTTTCACCCTCCACCTTCACCTCCACCCTTGCCTCTGCCTCTTCCTTCGATTGCTCTGGCTCCACTTAGAATTAATGAAAATGGCTTTTAATTGCGCAGGGAGCCCTCGGCACTGACGCACGGAGACTTCCTGACGTGTGTGCAGCTCGGCTGGGGGCTGGTGGAGGATTCTGAGGAGTCCTCCATGGTAAGAACTGCTGGCTTCTTTCTGGCTTTGATTGGACATGTGGGGAGACGGGAGCACCTGCCCAGTTCTGACGGGGCCGGACCTGCTGCTGCTTCTCAGACTGAAATCCCCAGTGTTCTGGAAGGAGACCGTGTTTTTCTTGACATGAAACAACCCGTCCATCTGGGTGCCAGGTCCCTGGATACCTGTTATTACATAATCCTCACATGTGATTGTGCTATTTACAGCCTAGGACCTGTGTCCCTTTATAGTTTTGCAATCTAAAGGGCAGGCCACACAGCTAAGGAACGTGTGGCATGCCCTCTCAAAATAATAGCCATGGTTAGTAACAAATTAGGCGAGGTGAAGTCACACCCAAGCTCTTTTACCAATTTGCTGTTGTCATTGCTGTTATTAAAGCAATTAAGCTGGGGCAATTTTCAATGGACCTGAGTCCAAACAAGCCTAGTTCCTTCTTCTACAAATAACATGTTTTGCGGTAGGAGGCCACAAGCGTGCAGGAAGTGTGTGTTGAAGCCACAGGTTGCCAGTCTTGTCTGTGGAATCACATTTTTCAACAAAGAACCAGAAGGTCCAGGTGCCCTTGTCCAGGTATCGGGCAGGTCATCAGAGAGGGCTGCAGTGGGACTCAGCCTTTCATAGCACAACCAAAATATTTTTTGTTCCATTATACAACAGAATATCCTTTAATCTGTTCTAGTTTGTTTTCTTTCTTTCTTTTTTTTTTTGGCCAGTCTTGGTGAGTTTACCAGAATGTCTTAAAAACAGGTCCAAGTGATGGAGATAAAATCCACAGCAGTCAGATGTGTTGATAAGGCCAGGACAGGCCTCAGGGACATGGCCTTTTATCCATTTGCTCCGGTCTCTTTCACAGCAATCACCTAAAATTTTGGGGACTCTGAGGAGAGCTGGGAGTGGGATAGCAACAGCTTGTGAGAAGGGAGAGACCTTTAGCCTGGGGACTGGACAGGGTGTCCAGTCTTAGAATCCAACCTTGGCAGTCTGTGAAAATACATAAAAACTACTCTTTGTAGTCTTGTGGCGCATGTGCCGTTATCTGTCTGAAGTCGGCAAAGTATCATTATTTCTTCTAATGGAAAGTGACTACGGTACATGCTCATGAGCCATTGCTTCTCCAGGCAGAATTTTGGAAGGCGTGGGCTTTGGAGTAGGACCAGGCTGCCCAAAGATGTATCTGTGACCAGCAAGGTGGGCAGCCTTTGCGTGCAGAGCCACTGTGTCTGCCGTCCTGGGCTCCCCTCTTAGCTCCTGGAGGGCCCCTCTCCCGGAGTCATCCAGCCTCCAGGGCCCTTGTCATGCTACCTTCTGGCCATGCCCCCTTCAGTGGGCTCCTTACCAGATCCGGCTCTCCCCCTACATCCCCCCCCCTCAAATTTTTTCTCCCATCTTTTCCCAGTTAAATATCCATTTACTCTATGTAAGCTTAGCTTAACTGAGAGTTGTAAAAAGCAGGTATTAGGAGAAAACCAGAAGAATTCAGTGTATGGTGTGAGAGGCTGATGAATTGAACCTGCTTTGCAATTTTGAAAGAGAAACCCATGAAACCAAAGTCATTGCAATCGGTGAAATGTGAGGGGGAGGAGAAGTTTCCTGAACAAAGAGGCCAATTCAACTCAGTGCTTTCTTGCTGGACTTCCAGATACATCCGTGGATAATGTTGCTGCAGTTTTTCCTGAATTGGGTTTGGAGCAGCCTCATCACCTTGGAAACACTGCCAGAGCCCTGGGATCCAGGATTCCCAGGAAGGAGCCTGGGTCCTAAGGGTAGAGGCCATGGCACTGGGGGAGTCAGATGGCTTCTTGTCCCCAACGATCTTGTGGGGCCCAAGGACTGAAATGTTCAGGGGGTAGACCCTGGCGTGAGTGGGCGGTCAGTGTCTGACACATCTTTGAGTTGCATGATGGGAGAATGTGGACACCTAACTGAGGGTGCCCAGATGTCTTTCCCCTCTGATGGGCCAGGTGAGGCAGGGTGTTTGAAAAATCATCGCCCCCCTCATTGGCGGATCCTTGGCTGATGTTGAAAAGACTGACTGGCCTCATACACGCCTCCTGTTCCTCTGCCCCAGTTTCCAAAGGTCTTTTCTTGTTCTCTTGTTTCTGCTGCTTCCAGTTCCTTTGGACTCTTCTTCCAGCTACAGAAAGTTGAGAGCAGGGCTGTGTAAAACTGCCAGGAAGGACAGCAAGCAGAGCCTCTGCTCCTGTGAGCCATCCTTGCAGGACATTTTCACCTCCACCTGTTTGTGCCTGCTTTTATGTGAACTTCTCACCTGACGCAGGGGAAGATCTGGTCATCTAGAACAGCAGTCCCCAGCCTTTTTGGCACCAGAGATCAGTTTCATTCAAGACAATTTTTCCATGGACTGGGGGCTGGGGGAAAGTTTTTGGGATGATTCAAGCACATTACATTTATTGTGCAGTCAAACCTCTCTGCTAATGATAATCTGTATTTGCAACTGCTCCCTGGTGCTGGCTTCACTGCCTCAGCTCCATCTCAGATCATCAGGCGTTAGATTCTCATAAGGAGCAGCAACCTAGATCCCTCCTCACATCCATAGTTTACGGTAGGGTTCACTGTTCCTGTGAGAATCTAATGTCACTGCTGATCCGACAGGAGGCAGAGCTTATATGGAGCGGCTGTAAATACAGATGAAGCTTCCCTTGCTCGATTGCCACTAACTTCCTGCTGTGCAGCCCGGTTCCTGACAGGCCACAGCCTGGGACCGGTCTGAGGCCCCAGGGTTGGGGACTGCAGATCTAGAGGAACTAGCATTTCATTGACTCCTCAGTTCTCGCCTCCATACTTTAATCCATGCCATGGTATTTATCTTTTTTATGTGTTTTGAAGTGATGTTTGGGGAATAAAAGTCACCCGTGGGTATATAGAAACCAGAGAGAGCACATACCGAATGAAATGCTTCAGAATGATGGTCTTCTGTCCTCCAGGCGTGGATAGCAGTTGACACTGTTGGTTTTTAACCCATCGTGGCAGCTGACGCTGTGCTTGTCATATCCTAGTAATTAACATTTGCACAGTGCTTTTCTTTACAGATCGCTTTCACATGTAACACTCCTGCTTCACAAACCTGTGGCACTGGCAGGGCGAGTGTCCCCCATTTCACAGTTGGTGAAACTGAGGTCACAGAGGCTGAATGACTTGCTAGTCGGGAGTAGAACAGGGACTCAGACCCAGAGCCCATGCCCTCTCCATGCTGCTGTTCTGCTCTGATGTCTCAACATGGTGTTTTTGAAACTATGTTGGGTGACTTCTCCAAAGATGCCTGGGGAGCTTCCTAAGAGGGGGAGATCTAGGCTCCCACCTCTATGGCATCCAGAGAAGCTTTCATTTTATTGGTTTCCTGCTAGATTTCATTGAGGGGGGCAGGGAAGAGTTCCAGAGATAACAGAAAAATGCTTAAAAACCACACACATATGCCCAAGCACTGACCCATGATCAAGATCTCGGTCACCACAATGCCAGTACAGAAGCTATTTAAGGGTGTCAGGAATTGCGAACCATCTGAGATTTTACCCCCCTTACAAGCTAACAAGTTCTTCTGCCAATTTCATGGGTGCAGGCAAAAGTCACAAGACTCCCCGATCAGCCTTTTTTATGCCATTTCTGTGAGCCCCAGTTTCCACACTGAAGGTGAAGAGGAACAAAGGATGCACACACAGTAGGCTGCATGACAGAAGTGAAGCCCTGACTTAGGAACCCCGTATCTTTCATAAAATTTCTGTTTTTTGTAGAGATGAGGTCTCACTATTGCCCAGGCTGGTTTTGAACTCCTGGGCTCGAGTGCTCCTCCTGCCTCAGCCTTCCAAAGTGCTGGGGTACTGTGCCTGGCCCCATTTGTTTTTATATTGTCTATTGATGCTTTTGTGCTACAGTGACAGAGTTGTTGTAACAGAGTCCTAAAATATTTACTATCTGGCTCTGTACATAAAAAGTTTGCTGGCCTCTACTTGAGGCCACCCAAGCTTTGCCTTTTGTTTGATGCTTAGTAGACTTGACCCAAATGATTGTGTGCATTTAAGTTTTTATAAAAAGGGACACCTAAGCAAACCCCTTGAGGCGGGCTTCCTGTGCCCCCCGATTTATGATACTTTGGAAAAAGAGATCCTGTTTAGAAACTAAGAGAATTTTCTAGCTATTTCATTTATGGGTGTAAAACATTTTTTATTTACTGATGATTTCTTTTTCTTTTGAAAAACGACTATACAGTGACCTATTAAAAAATGCACTGTTATTTTCAAGTATGTTAAGATGTACCCTGTCTTGGATTAGTGCCATACCACTGTTTTCCCTCTGCATTCTGGGATTTTAAATCCACAGGAATTGTGTTAAGGGCTTTATTTGGACTCGTTAAAGGCTACCATGTTGATATGGAGGCAGGCAGATGACGGACAAGGCAAAGGGCTTGAGAACTGCAAATGGCTGCTGAAGTCAGGACTCATTAGGCAGCTTCCTAATTGGCTTAGCAAGGAGTCATTCCTGTGTCTATAATAGCCAGGAAAGACTATAATTACAACCAAATGTATTAACCAGTGAGTTTCCAGGCAGTTCCAGGACTGCTTCGGCTTAAGTGATTATTTTGCCTTGATGCTTGTGCCATCAGATCCCCCTTTAGGCTTTGTGAGAGAAAAATCCCAAACACTCAGGTCGGGGAGGCAGCATCTGAATCTGGAAGAGTAGAAATGGACATCCAGTGAGGTACTAGAATTGTAAAGGAAAATATTTTTCAAGGCTTGAATTTAAATAATAACTCCCAGCTGTTCAAGGAGCCCTCTTGCCATTGACAGGCAAACAGAGCGGGCACCCTGTCTCTCTTATGAAAGGGACCGTGTGACTGGGTTTGTTCACGGGGACACAATGTGCTCTCGATGTGCTTGTCATGATGAGGGAAGCGGGTTAGTTTGCAACTCCATGTCTTTAAAAAGGATACAGGTCATTTAGAGAAGGTCTAGGATAGACAGTGAAAATATGAAAAATTAGAAAGTAGACATCAAGTGATGGGGATGGAGTGAGCAAAAAGCACATCATCACGTCAGGTTCACGTGGATCACAAATCTTATCCAGTATCACGCTTTACTAATAACTTCAAAGATGCAGGCAATTGAGGGGCTCAAATGAAGCAGAGAGGTCTGGGACATGGAGAATATCTCCCTAGAACCCCCCTTTTTTCTCTGGACTCAGAAGGCTAGATAGATCTAAGTAAGGTACACAGTGCAAAGCATCCAAGGTACACAAAAGCTCCATTTTACACCCCTCATTATTTTGTAGTACACATGACATTCTTCAGGGAGCCATGCCTTGAAGATTTGGTATGTCATGATTCTAAGACATCCTTTGGCTGGAGACATCCTGCTAAGGGCAGTCTGTAGATGAGGTTTCTTCCTCCTAGTGAAAATCATTAGTCTCGTTATCTGGAGGTTCAGTTGATGAGGAAATTAGGGTCACCTGCCTTCTTTCCTTTTTCCCAGAGTATCCACCTCCCCCCCCCCACGCACACTCCCTTTAGGTGAATGAGTGAATCACAGACCTGTTGCTTAACAGTGCACATCGTCTCTCCTAGGGAGTGATGATGAAAAGGACTGGAATGATTCAGTGCCAAGCAGACATAATCAACTTGACGGCTTTCAAATAAAGGAAGAGCAATTATAAGTAGAGTCAGTGGTGATAAGGTATCCTGGGAGAGTAATGACAAAAAGGGTTATCACCACAATAAGAGGTTTTTGGGTGAAAGAACAAAAAACGGTCAGATTTCTAGGGTTGTTGGCTTAAAAAAAAGAGCACACTATAACTTCCTAATTTCCCTTTTCCCTTCCTTCCTCCCCCGTGTCCCCTGCGTATCTCCGACCAATGCCTTCCCCCCACCTTCTTCAGATGGCCTCCACTCTGCTGGGATTCCTGTCCTTGTCATCACCTTGTTCTTGCTTTGTCTTCCTGCTCCCTGCTGGCCGCCTCCTCTTTGAAGCTGGCAGAGATCCTGGAGCAGAGAGTAAATGCCCTACAAAAGCAACAATGCTTTTAGCTAAATACTGATATGTGCACAGGAACCTGCAAATTTGTCAACAGGATGTTGAGCGTAACAGAATTCATTGAAATCAGATGAGCTAAGGCCTGTGTGTTGCCCTCCAGAACATAGTAAATACTTTTCTAAAATAAATTCAAATTACAATAGTACCCATACCTAGACTTTTCCATTTTTGAGGTAATTGGACACTAGATTAGGTTAACAAAAGAAGCTGTAAAAATAATCTTTCTTGGGATTTTAAAGTTTCTGTTCTGATTATAAAAGGACATGAGCATTGTGGAAAATGTGGAAAATATAGCAGAAGAAATAAACCACTCCTACATAATCCTACCCTGAGATAAACAGTATGATACTATTTTATTGAATTTTTCTTCTGGTATATTTTAAGATAAATATATATATTTTTATCTTAATATATATTTATTATATTTTATCTTAATATATATTTATATATATCCTAAATATATAAAAGTTTCAAAATCTTATTAGTCAAATTTATCTTTTCTGTTGTCTTGGAAGTCTTTTAAAAGTAATAAGACATTTGTCTAAGGGTAGCTATCAGTTAAATGAGAATATGGATATGAAAACATGTTTATATACTGAAAGACACTCTTCAAATAAAAAGGGCATAAAGGAAGAGTGAATCATCACCTGCACTGTCACCTGGGGAGAACCTGCAATTCTGAAGGGCCCACATGAGAGTGTTTCCTGGTGGTAGTGGGCTGAAGAGGTGTTCCTTTGCAAATTTTGCCACACTTTGAAATTAAACGATTGAGTATTATGCTGTCGAGAACAGCACTATCCAATAAACATACCATGCTAGCCACATAAGTAATTTTCAATTTTCTAGTAGCCACATTTTAAAAAGTAAAAATAAATAGGTGAAATTAATTTAATAATATGTTTTATTTCACCAACTATATCTAAAATATTATCATTTCAACATGCAATCAATATAAAAACTCTTTTTTTTTTTTTTTGAGACAGAGTCTTGCTGTGTTGCCTGAACTGGAGTGCTGTGGTGTCAGCCTAGCTCACAGCAACCTCACACTCCTGGGCTCAAGCGATCCTACTGCCTCAGCCTCTTGAGTAGCTGGGACTACAGGCACCCATCATGACATCTGGCTATTTTTTTCTATTTTTAGAGTTGGGGTCTCACTCTTGCTCAGGCTGGTCTTGAACTCCTGAGCTCAAGCGATCCTCCCTCCTTGGCTTCCCAGAGTGCTAGGGTTACAGGCATAAGCCACCGTGCTCAGCCAATATAAAAACTCTTAATGAGAGATTTTACGTATTTTTTTTAAGTCTTCAAAAATTTGATACGTATTTTACATGTACAGCAAGCACATCTCAGTTTGGACAGCCACACTTCAGGTGTTCAGTGGCCACGTGTGGCTAGTGGCTGCCGTGTGGGCCGGTGCAGGTCTAGGGGCTGCTAGTAAATTGCTTGATCTTTGAGATGTCTTCTAGACCCCGGGTGCAGACAATCCATTGTTAAATCTAAACTTCGGTCACCACCTTGAAGAAGTGGCCTTCTTCAATGGTACATACTTAAAGTAATCGAATGAACTCACTGTTTTTGCCTCACTTAGAAATTTAAGTTAGAAATTTAAGTCCTTCTTTCCTCTTCATGAGCAGGAATGTAGTCAT
This sequence comes from Lepilemur ruficaudatus, assembly GCA_963574885.1. Lineage (NCBI taxonomy): Eukaryota > Metazoa > Chordata > Mammalia > Primates > Lepilemuridae > Lepilemur > Lepilemur ruficaudatus. The sequence goes on from CAUYRT010073277.1 coordinate 18,359, forward strand.
ATAATCTCTTTTGCCTTTGGTGACAGCAACTCATTGTCCCTCTTCCCTGCAGCAACTGGAGCCCCAGAACCCTGAGTTGGTTCCAACTAGTTGCTTAGGAATAACAATGTCACATGGAAGACTCCAAGCCCCAGTCTTCCCACTGGCAGTCAGTATTAGCAAAATCATAGCATCAGTTTGGCCTTTCTAACCCTAAAGCTGAACATGGGCAGGAGCCCCTCAAATTAGAGAATACCGGCTAGAATCTCATTGCTTAGCCCCTTTCTTTGGCTTTGCTGGCACGCTTCTCTGGCAGCAGGAGCTAGAGAGCTATCCTTGGCTTAATCTGGCTAAAACCAGATAAAGAATTAGGTCAGGGGCCTCTGGCTGCAAAGAATTCTGTTTCCAGAACTCAAGCAGAGCTGTGGAATAAAAATAAACTGCGAGAGTCGGACAAGCACTACTCAGCCTTCGTGTTTGACTGGTTTCAGGTCAAAACTCTAGCTCTGATTTGGGATCAAAACAGAGGAGTATGGCAAAAGGCAGTAGGATTGCATTAGCATCCAGGGTGTGCATGCTGTTCCAAGGTGCTCCAAGCAGTACTCCAGGATGAGATTAATACTCAGGGTTTGAGGCTCTTCGTGTTATGTAGAGATGAACTGCCCTGAAATTTCACTGTATTAATATTTTAAATAACAGCGCATCTGGGAGGGGGCCTCCAGACCTAGTGGTCGGAGCAGCAGGTTGGTCCTAGGCATGGAGGCATCGTGAACTCCTCCAAGACCCATATTCCCCCAGGATTCAGAGAAAAAGGGCAATTTGATAGCTCTGGAAGGTCAGGAAGGAAGAGACCCAGATGCAGATCTGTCACCAGAAGCTGGTTCTCATCTCACTGGATAGGTATATCTGATGAGGCTTGGAGAGAGATACCACATCAGAGTTCGACCTACCCAGCCAAAAAGGCTCATTTCCATTGGCTCCGGTTACCTTTCTTAGAGCGAGTGCTCCAGGGTGATGAGATGTCCAGGCTGAAGCAATAAAGCCAACACATGTTGGGAGCTACTGAGGGCCCCTCCAAGTCCTGGAGCTCCCACAGACCTAAGTGCCTCCCTGGGCACAAGCCCCTCCTGGCCTCCCTCCCTGCCAGCCCAGGGTTCATCCAGTCTGATGCTTATCCTCTAATACGCTGGGTTTCTCTGTTCTGCCATTTGATCCTTTGCCATGTGGGCTGATGTGGGGGCAGACAGCTAATGCGGGCACCAGCTGTCTAGGAATAATGAAATACAATCTTATCTTTCCCATGTGCACGCCATGCCTGGGGGAAGGAGAGAATAGGCTTTGATAGTGCTGAAAGAGGATGCCCTCCTGGGCAGGTGGCCTGACACTGTCTAAGCCCAGGTATGCTTAAAGGAAGCTCTGAGCTTCCTCTTCATAATCGACTGTCCTCCCCGTTTCCTGCCAAGTCTCTCAGCCTGCACCTTGCACAGGGATCTCATGGCATTGACCTTCCTCCTGCTGCAGGGCAGTGTGGAGGGTGCTGGCGAGGGCAGCTGGAGAATGGACCCAGCACGCCAGAGGCCACTCTTGGAAAGTAAGTTCCTGCACATTATGTTGCATTTCTGTCTTTGTGTCCCAGTCACCCCATTGGTGACTGGGAAGGACGATATAGTGGGCTAAATGTGGGCCTAATCGAATGGCAGCTTAGAGTACTAAGAAGAGCATGGGCTTTGGGGTCAGATAGACTCGGGTTTAAATTTTAGGTTTCCCACTCAGCAGCTGTGAGATCTCCCCTGAGACATTTACCCTCCCAGACCCAGAGCCTCACGTAACACCTCTCCAGAAAGGGATCCATAGATGACACGTGGGGTACCTGGGACAGTGCCTGCCACACAACACATCCTCAGTAGTTATAATTTAAAGAGACATATCCAAAAAGCACTTTTCAAATATCAAATGTTTGATCAGACACGAGGTGGAAGAGGTGAATGGATCATTGTGTTTTTATATCACCTTTCTTGAATTATTCTGTTTTCCAAAAATATCAGAATCAAAATACCTTTATTATATAGACCTACCTCATTCAGAATCGGCATGGATTGTAACCCAAGTGGCTTTTTTAGGAATTTAGTGCTGCCTTCTAGATTGAAAATAGGCACTCAGTGTGGCTTTTATCTGCATCATCTTGTGCAGTTGTGTTCTGCAAACCCGTCGGAGGACCTGCAGTGTGCAAAGGACTGAGCAGGACATGGATGTCCAAGTGGCCTACACTCCAGCAGTGCAGGAGACATTACAAATACCTATAGTATAACAATATCTGTATAGTAAATAATTCTACGTCAGTTTTCACACAGGGGCTGAGGAAGTTCAAAGGAAAAGGCAATTAAGAAAGGTGGAGGCTTCTTAGAGGTGAATGCATTTGAGCTGAGCCTCGAAGGGTGAGTAGGACATAAGTCACAGAGGATGGGGACATGAGTGAACATGGGCAAAGGCACGCAGGTTCAGGGTGGGCTAGAGGATGGAGTGGGAGCCCCAAGTGTCAGGGCGTGTTGTGCGTGGAGGGCTGTCATTGGCAATAAGACCAGAAAGGTCAGATCGTGGGTAGCCTGTTCGGTATTGAGAGGAAAGTGGGAACCACTGAAGTGTGGGTGAGGGAAGTGACCTAATCTCATTTTTAGGAAGACAGCTGGTTGGGAGAAGATTGGGGAATTTAGCTTTTTGCAGCCATTCAGGCCAATTAAGGCACAGGCAATGGGAATAGAAAATAGGAGGAATCTCTTTTGCAGAGGGAGAGTCAGCAGGACGAGGTGCCTGATTTGAAGGTGGGGTTAGGGGACATGAGTGGGACGGAGCTGGCTTGGTGGAGGATGGAGGAGCAGCCTCACGGGGCTTGTCCGCATGTCTGTGGTCCGTCCACTGGAGACATCCAGCAGAAAGGTGGACAGTGAGACCTGGAGCTGAGGCTTGGGGACAGGACCAAAGAAAGAGACTTGGAAGTCACCAACAGGGAAGTAATGACAACAGGAGTTCAGACGTTAGGGAAAATTATCTAGGGAGGTAGAGATGAGAAGAGGGCCCAAGACAGAACCCTGGGGAAGAACTGCCAGGAGGACGAGACAAAGGAGGGAGAAGCAGCAAAGGAAGAGACGAGCAAGTGAGGAGGATCGGCTGGAGGATGCACTTTAGGGGCAGCAGATCCCAAATCTCAGGCCTGCTACTGACTTTGACTCTGGGCAAGATCCTGACCCTCTTCTCTGCAATACAGGGGTGATAATGCCCATCTCACCCGAAGGCAGAGGACTCACCATCTGTGGTACTGCATGGGCATGATAAATGCTCGTTCCTTTTTCCCTTTCCCATAGAAACCTGGAAAGGTGGGTTGAGAAGAGAACAGCCACCAGGATTAAACGCTTTAGGAAGGTGAGGGTCTTGTGAAAGGACTGTGAAGCACCCCCTAGATTTGCTAGTGGGATGGGAGGGCACAGAGACTACCTTAGCACTTTCCGCGGGGAACGAGTTCTGAAGCAGGAGAGGGCCAGGGGCTGGTGACGAGGGGATGAGAGGATTTGAGCTCGGTGGTGGGGACTCTGCCTTTAAGCCACTTGGCCGGTGAAGGGAGGGATGGAAAATGGCTGCAGCTCGAGGAGGTGAAGGGGTTAAGGGAAGGGTGGCCTCCTGCATCAGTGAAGCCAGCTGTTACAGTGAGAAAAGTGAGCTAGTTCCTTACAAAATCCTCTTTCTCTTGGGTTTGGCATGTGAGGTCAAGCATTTGGGTGTCTGTTCAAATGTGCCGGCTGATTAACTCAGGGAGGAGGAAGCCCGTCATGTGAGTGAGTGAAACTGTGGTTGGCTGCTCTGTAGGAGACTCCGCTGGGCTCTGAATTGGGCATTCTCGTAACCCTTTGATCTCACAAGCAGGGAGAAGAAGGCTGCAAGCTCTCCGGGGGAGTCTTCCAAGGAAAGGCTTCCTTTTCAGATGAGAGGTGGGGCCTCTAGGGAGAGAGCAGAGGGGGTCCTTGGGAGTCCTCCCCAGGGGTCTCTCAGTCCTGAAGCCTAGTTGCAGAAAAGTGTGGGGGAGCCTCACTGCCCTCCCCGTTGCAGGCAAGCACAGCTCAGTCCACAGTGTTTGCCTTTCCTCCTCGGTCCTTAGAATTAGAGCTCTGCAGGTTCCACCTCCCTCCCAGCCCTCTGCTTCTTGAGGGGAATGGTCTGCCTTGTCTGACTGCCCCAGGGCGGAAGTGGAGGCCAAGTGGCGAGGCGGAGGAGGAAGGGTGGGCCAAGGTGGGGCACTGGGCTTGCCCTTCACTGTTTTTGAGGAGGAGAGCAGAACTGAAGTCTCCAGAGAAGACCCAGAGTGCTATGCCCCAGGGAATCGCTGCTTTAGAAGAAGAATGTTCTTGCATTTGGCAGCATTCTTGCCTATACACTAGGAATGCTTGGCCTCTAGAAAAGTGCTGATTTCTCTCCAGACTTCAGTTGTGTCTTCCTGGTTTCTCCTCAGGTGCAGCTGCTGCAGCTTCAGGTTGGCCTTGTCTCGGATCAGCTTCTCTCCCTCCCCCCCCCCTTTCCTCCCTTCCTACCCGGCCCACCCACTCCCTTCCTGCTCTCAGAGCCAGCAGCGTGTTGGCCGCACAGCCGGGCTGCCTGGTTTGAAACCCCAGCTCCTCACCTACTACTGTGCGTACTTGGGCAAGTTACCTAACCTCTTTGAGCCTCAGTTTCCTCATTCTTAAGATGGATTACAACAGTATTCATTTCATAGGGTGACACATCACATTATGAGGATTCGTTGAGTAAATATGTGTAAGGAGCTTAGCGAGCAGTGGCTGGGAAATAGTGATGCTCTAGGAATATTACCTCTCTACCTATCATCATTTATTTGTCTATTATCCATCTATTTTTTGCAAATGCCTCTAAATCCTTTTTGGATTTTGTCAGGTGATAGAAAAATAGATGAAAGAGCCTGTAGAAATTATAGAAGCTACATTTCTAGAAATTAAAAATGATATAGTATATTTCTACCTGAAACATAGAAATTATACTTTAGCATTCCAGTCATTATCTTACGAGCTTTCTTTTCGAGCAGAAAGTTCCTCCTCACGTTGATCTTTCTCATGACTTCCACCTGTTAGTCTTAGTTCTGCATTTTGGAGCTCTGCAACTTAGAAAAAGAAAAAAGGAATCCTTCTTCCATATAGCACTGCTTAAGTCTGAAGGATGTTTATCATGTCCTGCAAAGTCCTCTAATTCCTAGATCTGCCAGCTGGGTCACCATGGCACGGTTTCCGAGCACTGCACCATCTTAGTTGCTTTCTTCCTGGCTGCAGACTGACAAAATCTCTTGAAAGGCAGTTTCACCAGGTGTTCTGTGAAGAGAACATTGATTGCTGCTTCCTTTTGGGCACTGCTTCTATGAATGCAGTATAATATTACATGATTTTTTTGGACTAAATTTTCATTCCTTTTTAAGATCCTTGTGCTATTCATTCTCTGTAAGTGCAGTGCTGTGCTTGGCATAGACTAGGTGCCCAGTAAATGCAGACTGAATGCCATATGTTGGGTGGATTTGAAGCTTTTGGTTTATCCAAACCCTGGGCCTCTCTTTCACATGACCTGCTGTGTGGGCAGGTCCCTGCATCTGGTGCTTTGGCTGTGTTGATATTTTTCAGCCTGAAAGTAGGGTGTATTTTAATTTATCCCTCATAAATTTTTGACCTTCAGATTTTATACTTCACAGGGCTTATTTGTTATGTGTCTGGTCGTGATTCTCATTCCGTGTATTAGTAATACTTCCTACTTCTGTGATCTTTGACTTCAACATGTCACTGGTAAAAATGATGACATGCCCTGAAACTGAGCCCCATCCATGGCGCACTACTGGAGACCTTTCTCCAGATTGGCAGCCACAGCTTTGAGGACCCTCGATAGCTGCAGAACTACCCTGGTCTGCTGTATCCGTCTCGAATTCCTCCGTGAAAGGCACACGTGGGAGGATTTCTTAGATGCATGTTACCATCCACATTCCCACTTTGTATTACGTGTCTTCTCCTACTTATCTGATATTTCCCACTACCTTCAAAACGAGAGAAAACTAAACTGTAAAGCAGTCAATACGACTTTTCTTTTAGAGAATTCCTCTTCATTTTAAGTAGAAAGTAGCATGGGATGATGTGAATTGGTGAAAACTGAAAGGAAAGAGATAAGGTACCATGTTCAAAGAATTCATTTTACTAAGAAGCTACTACTTTCAAATAAAAATATTTACTATACAATTTGTGGCTCTCTGATTTAGATGTGTTTAATTTTTGTAATGTGGTTTTGTGATCATCCTGGTTGTGTAGTGTCTTCCTTTCATGTTACTGTGTTTGAGTTGAAGTGGAAATTCCCGAAGGGTTGTATATAGTGCACGATACATTTGGGTGCTTAATACTTTTTGAGGTGATATTGGAAAGAATGATGAAGAAGCAAGAAGTCTTAAGGAATATTCTAGTTTTAAGGCACATTTAGGAAAATATAATTTGGGGGGGGCCCATTTTCTATGAAACAAATGTTTATTCTGTTTCTATCTATACCAGATGGTCAAAAAGTCAAAGAAGGAGCCAAAATCTTATATTGTAATACAAAATGATTGCTAAAATATATTAAGTGACAAATGCAGGGTAGAGTATGATACCATTTTGGGGAAAAAAATGGAAGGATGTAGAAAAAAATCAGTAACATTACTTACCTGTAGAGAGGACACCAGTGGCTAGAGGACAGAGCCTTTAGTACTCTTCAAATTGTGAATCATATGAATGCATTGCCTAACTTAAACAAACAATAAATCTATAAGAAAAAAGAAGCCGAGTTTGGGGACGCAACTATAAGTAGTCATTCTTTTCTGTTTCTTTCCTTTTTTAAAATGGTATATACACTTTGGAATTAGACGCACTTAGATTTGAATTCTGGCTTACCTGCCACTGGCAGTTGGGCATAGGGCAAGTTACATAAGTTCACCAAAGTGTCCTCTATAACATTTGAGGAAGACCTTTCTGGTTGGTTCTTTTGTACTGATCAACTGTAATAAGGACCATTTCAGCCTGGGTATGAACATCTTCCTCTGAACATCTAAGAAAGACAAAAGACAAGGTCCTCTTAACGCTTAGGTTTCAGATGGTGAATAGATTTTGGCTCAAAATTATTATGAATCCAAAGTTAACTTTGAATTGGTCATGAGATCCAGCCAGAAGGATTCAACATGTCTTTATAAGGGCATTGAATGGTTAAGCCAATTGTACTTAGACCCCTCTCTCTTAGGTCTTTGGAAGAAAATAGCCAATTGGATATAAGCCACCCCTTTCCCCTGTTATAACAACAGTGTTGTGAGAGTGAGAGGCTCTGCTTTGCTAGACAGAATTCAGGAAAGGCACCATAGAGTAAGCCCTGCACACAGACAGGGGCTGCTGGCATATCTGTGTCATTGCCTAGATGCTCTTGGTACAGAAAGATTGGGGTCCAGGCAGAGCCATTAACATGACATCCTCTGTAGGTCATATCCATTCCTGCCATTTGTGACAACATGGGTGAACCTAGAGGTTATTGTGCTGAGGGAGATAAGCCAGACACAGAAAGACAAATACTGAATGATCTCACTTATATGTGGAAACTAAAATGGTCAAACTCATACAAACAGAGAGTAGAATGGTGATTGTCAGGGGGTTGGGATAGTGGGGAACTGTTGGTTAAAGAATCAAATGCTCCTGATTTTGTGCATGAGAAAGTGATCTGAGGAGCTTAAGTCAGGACTCAAGGTCAAGGCCATCTCACAGGGATCGAAAGTTGGAGGAGAACTGGCTATTGATGGTGGCAGGACATTGAGCTTTTTCTGCCTTTCATGTTGTTGCCTCAACCTTCTTATCTAGCAGTTGTGATCTGATTTGGGCAACAGTTGGAGAGGAGAATAACCTCAAGAATTCAGCTATCAACATCTTCAGGAATTCATTTTCAATCATGTTTTTCAAGTTGACTTGGTTCCCAAGTATCTTATGAAACTAGATCTGTATTATCTCTTTTGCTACACCTTTGCTGATTTACCCATTGTTAAAGTTTAGAGCCACAGCTTCACATTGACCACGATATGTTATTTCAGAAATTATAGGGAAATAAAGTATTTCTTTTAGAAAATAAGACTTGTTTATGGCCATACCACCCTGAACGCACGTGATCTCATCTGATCTCAGAAGCTAAGCAGAGTTGGGTTTGGTTAGTACTTGGATGGGAGAAAACAAGACTTTATCTTCTGATGTCTATTAGAATTGAAGTCACTCGTGAAGAATGTTTGACAATCTTTATTGTTTTCAAATTATTTGTCTCAAACTTAAAAAGTAAATTATTACAACTTAAAAATTGTAGGAGGACATCAGAAGACTTGCTCTTCTATAATGCCAGGGAGTAGGGGAGTTAGTTTTTTCAGTTGTGGAGACACATAATTGTGATGTACGCCATCACATAATGGTGATGTACAAACTCTTATTAGTTTGTACATCACCATTTCTCATTTGCTGCATTTAGATTCTATTCTTTAGGGTCATATATTTCAGAGAAATTCACATTCTTTTCTTTACCATTTATTTTATCAAATGCCAATTCTTAGTTAAAACCCTACTCAAGCCTCTACTAGTTTTAGAGCTTTAAATTTTGCACAAAACTTGCAGATACTTTTATATATGACTCTCCGTGATTGTTCTGTCAAAAGAAGACAGTAATAATATGTATGTATGAAATCCACAGTTTCATTCTACTAATTTTAAAAAGCACCTGTCATGTGAAAGTTGTCCACAAGCCATGGTAGGAGAAGGTGGGATCAAAAGATGTGCCAGCTATGCCTCCATCCTCAGCAGATCTTTAAATCTCATATTGATTATTAGCTATATGTTGCTTCCCCATCAAGTGTTTTATTAGAGAAACAGACACTGAATGAATTTGTGTAACATTCAGTGTTGATACTTAGGAACAGCAAAATGACTGATAGATGGACAGCAGGAAAGGAAAGCTTTAAAAAAAGTCCAAAGCCTGGATGATCCAATGATGGGGGAGTCTCTGAAAAACAGAGATTTGGCTACACTTGGAGAGAAGAGGGTCTGAGTGAGGCATCAGCCTTAGGAGCTAAAAGAAAAATTATTAGAGACCTTTAATTGCAAGTTAATGAAGCCACCTAGTGGTTTGTTTCATGAGTTAAGGTTGTGTGAACAAGGAAGCAGCTCATCTGCAGACAGTGTGGGTCTCTAATCAAGTGTGACAAGAGTCTAGTCACTTTTCATTAAGTCCAGAACGCAGGGTCATTTTCATTGAGGATAAGCACAGTGTGGCTCTGTATAATATTTTGTTTATACTGTCATCTTTTTATCTAAAAGGAGTTAAGGGAACTTAGGTGAAAGTATAGTAAGATAGCATAAACTAGAAGAAAGTGAGGAATAAAGAGAAAAAAAATATGTGAGTAAAGACCTAAAATATAGCCATGGTAGGAATTAAAAAATGATTGCCAAATCCTGTATGTTTTCCATGAAAGGACTTTACATTTTCACATAAGAGTGGAAATTGCTGACTTACAAAATTCACAATGTCCAGAAAGATGATATAATTTTTAGGAAAAATAAAATCATATTTGGCACTAAGAGTAGAAAATTTTGTCTTCTGGAGGTGCTCACAAATGGGATACTACGTGATGTAGTGTATTGTGTCTTCCATCCTCATAGTGGAAATAATTCTGAGTCTTGGAGGATTGCTTCTTAATTGTGCCTGCACCGATTTGGAGAAGAATGTTCACCAACCTCCATTCTGAGGACTTGTATTAACTCACTTGAACCTCACAATAAACCAGTGAGGTGAGGTAGTTTTATTATCCCCATATTGGAGTTGAGGTAATTGAGACACAGCGAGGTTAAGAACTTCCCCAAAGTAAGGCTGTTAATGAATAATGGAGCTGGGATCCAAACCCAGACCCAATATGCTATATTGAATGCCAGTTAAGTCCAATAACACCCATCCAATGAAAACAGCAATACTTGAGTTTTTTTCTCCACACGTTATACAGTCTGGGGGGATGAGATAAGGATGCTTTAACATGATGCTAAAGATGAGGCCAGGGTTGCATGTTTCTGTCCCTGACTCCAGTCACCACACGCTTGTGCACTTGTGTGTGCATGCATGCTTGGTCAGAAATAGAGGACCAGGAAAGAGTACTCAAACTCGCCACTTCCTGACTTCTAGAAAACAGCTGAAAGTCCATGCCCTGTTGATGGCATATCCTCAGATACAAGATCTAAATTGCAATTGTAACAAAACACACTTTGTTTTGCTAGCTTTTCTTTTTCAAAATGGTGTCTATAAACATTTGTGCATGGCAGCCAAATTGATATTTCTTAACCAGCCATGAGCAAAGCAAGTCTTGAAAGGAACTTAGTAGGGACATAACATTTTCAGTTGGAGGAGTCAAAGTATCATATAATTTGAGTCTTAAATTGGGCATTTAGAATGATGTTCTTTTTAAGCTGTGCATTAGAGTAGCTGTGTGGCTAATGCCTTTGCTAAGAAAGACAAAAAGGTATGCCTTATAAAATGACTATTTCATATTGACAAGGCTCCTTAAAAACAAATTTTCATGACGTTTTAAAGGAACGCTTATCTCCATGAAGATTCTAATGCTCCTAAAAGGTTTAACTTCTGTACTGGGGCCAACGTGAAACACATAAGACTGATAAGGAATTTTCCAGAATGATAACCTTTTAATAGCTCTGCTGCATTCTTGACAGATTCATCCTATCAAAAGGATATAAATAAAAAATATCAGTGCTGAGATACAGTGACAGAAACACTGGCTAGGTATCAACGGCCGTGGTATTCCCAGGTCCACTTTATTCTGACAACAAAAGAGGCAGAGATTCTTTGTGTGTCAGTTTCCTCATGAACTTCGGAGCCAGATTTGTGTTCAAATGCCAATTCTGATACCTGTTAGATGGGTGATACTGGATTAGTCAATGAAACTCTTTGGGTCTCAGTTTCTTCATCTATAAGATGGATTTAATGATACATGGATTGTATTAGGCACCCACTGTGTGCAGGTGTTGTGCTTTTGTATACCTTTGATCTTTATAATAATCTTAAATGGAATATTTACCATTGTTAACCCCACTTTACAGGTGAGATCACTGAGGTTGAGAGGATGTATAATGTGGAGAGTTTCAATAAGATAATTTATGTTAAGTGTTGTATCACTTGGTCTAGAAGATTCTCCAGAAATGGCAGCTGATAGTATTCCTATCAACGTTATCAAATCCAGCTCCTTCTCTTCTTTTAGGCATGCTTTGAAGATTAATGAAAGAGGAACCACATGTTTAAACAACCTGAAGTTTAGGAGTGAGATAGAGGTTTGGGCCAGAAGGTACAAATAAAACCAAATTTTTATTTTCCTACAGGAGTGGCAGAAACTCAACTATGATATCTACACCCTGCGGCAGATTCGAAGGGAAGTAAGAAACAGATGGAAACGCATTTTAGAAGATTTAGGTGAGTCTGAAAGAGACTGTGACATGGCAGAAATAACTGGTAGTGATCACTATGCTTCACTTACTCCACCGTGGTCTTTATAAAAGGAATGTTGGTAATTTACTAATTAAGGCTACTGTGGACTAATTATTTTCCCAATCTTGCCCTTATATCCTCAAGCATAAACATCTGATACTTCTGCTGTCACCAGGCCGTGTCTTGGGGACACACTCTGCCGTGTGTTACTCCATCTGTCCCCAGTATAGGGCAGCGCAGGGCAGTGCAGTCATGTGGGCATTACCATCGACTTTTCTGGCACTGTACCTTGATTGAATTAGATGAGGGTGATTGGCCAATTAGTAATAGCTTTATAGGATGAGGCAGGTCGGGAGAAATAAACAGAAAAACTCAGTGTAGATTTCAGAAGATGTGAAAGGCAGAAAAGCTTCAACGTTGGGAAAATACCTATGGCATCAAAGTAGATATCTACCCTAATCATTAGTGGTTAATGGTAATGGTAATTCTACCAGGATTGTGTTGCAATAAACATGGCCCCCACACCATAAAATAAGCTTGTTTTAATGTTTGGAAAATGAATTGGTCAACTTTGGAGTCCTCAATCCTTCTTGGAAACAGAACATGACACCCCGGCATCATAACTTTTCAAACGTAGGGTGCCACATTGCTAGCCCCCGTTGCCTTAGTTGGGATGCAATGGGATGGGACGGGACCTCTGCCCTCCTTGCTCACCCAATACTGTTGTGAGCTGATAGTCTCTTTATAATGTGAGTTACTCTAAGCAGGTTTAAGTCTTTGAGTCTTTTACACCTTTGGGTGAGTAAATTTCAGCACCTGATGACCATATTGCCCTGAGCAAGGAAATCTGGGCTTGGAGAAGTAGGGGCCTGGAGAGGACAACTTTGCAGGTTGGGAGGCAGGTAGGAGTTCTGGGGACAGGGGAGAAAGTGAAGAGTAGGGAGGACAGGAAAAGAAGGCTTCAAACCAAAGTAAAGGCAGCCAGCAGCCAATGGATGAGTACCTGAGGCTCCAGGTGAAAAAGTAACAAAGTTAAATAAGAAAAAGCATCAAGAGAATTTAAAGACCCCACGAGTCCCATTGAGCTGGGCAGCAGCACACAGAGTAGTGCCTTTGGCTTCAGTTTTCTGATGTTTGTACAGAATCCACACTGGGGTCCCTTCTTGATCTCCCGCAGGGACAAAATTGCAGGACATTCGTTACCTTGGGACTACTTTACACGAGGGGCAAATTTTTCTACCTTAGGTTTCCAAAAGGAAGCAGACTCTTTGTTGGCAGTGACTAAACTCAGCACCATCAGTGATTCCAAAAACACAAGGAAAGCTCGAGAGATGTTGTTGAAACTGGCTGAAGAGACCAATATCTTTCCAACAAGTTGGGAGCTCTCAGAGAGGTATCTCTTTGTTGTGGTAAGTGGGTGCCTTTTGTCATCTGCCCTAATTTTGCTTTACGTATTTGCCTTTTCTATTAGTCCATACACAGTGAGTCCTCACTTAGCGGCGTCGATAGGTTCTTGGAGACTGTGATTTTAAGTGAATCAATATACAGCATGTCCTTGAATAATGTTTTGTTATAACGTTAATGAGGAAAAAATAATTGGTTTTGTTATGTGTCATTTGGCTTAAAGTTGCAGTTTCCAAGAACCTATTGATGATGCTAAGGGAGGACTTACTATATTTCTCGTTCCAATACCGGCAGCAGTGCCGCAGTAGGAGGTGGCAGGTGATGCTGGCATTGTATGCACTGGTTTCTGCTGCATCAGAATCATCTGAAGGGCTTTAAAGATTTAGATTTCTGGATCACACCTAGACCCACTGAGGCTTAGGTTCTGGCTCGAGACTGTATTTTTCAGCCGATTCTCTTGTATAGTCTGCTTTTCGAACCGTTTGTCGGTCCAAGAGATGTGAGCAGTATTGTTTACATAATCTAAGACTGAAAAATAATTTGAATGGACTCTAAGAGAGGTGGACTATTTCTTGGATAATGTAAATAAAAGATTAAGGTGTGTCTGTGAATTTGCTGAGAAAAAGTTAATAAATGTTTTACTCGCTCCTTATGATTTCCAAGGTAAGTTTTGTTGTTGTTAGATTGATTTTCCCATCGACATGTCTGTGTCCCATATTGGCAACACTTACTAGTTTTGTTCTATTTTCTTTGGCAGGACCGTCTCATTGCACTTGACGCTGCAGAAGAGTTCTTTAAAATTGCTAGTCGAACTTACCCCAAGCAGCCTGGCATCCCGTGCCCGGCAGATGGCCAGAAGGAACTGCGCTACCTTCCGTTTCCAAGTCCCTAAAGGAGAGGCGATGAGGCAGGATGGGATTCTTCCACCGGGGCTCAACGGCCAACCATAGTTGAACAATTGCACGTAGAAGAGAGTGAGCAAATAGGATTGCTAAGTGAACAATGATTCTGAATCCCACAAAAATAAAGATCTTCATGGGGACACTCGTCTCTGAAATGTTCAGGTTGCATGGAAACATCCAGGTGATCCTACATCTAGAAAGAAAGTTGAAGAGTTGGTCAGTGGGATGGTTCATCATGGGTGATTACATTCCAAGAGCCCATCACCCCGGTTTTAGTTTTAGTTGTAAAATAAGCTCTGAACATTAATTCTACTGAGAGAGTAGAATATTCTAGTTAATAAAAATATTATTTATAGAGAGAGCTATCATTGAGCCCAAAGATGGATTGCCAATTTAAAAATAATTATTATAAAGTATAGGCTAACCCCCAAATAATACTAGGCATTATGTGGCCTCTCTTTGATTTGGAAGAATCTGCAAAACTTTGGCAGGTGCCAAGGCATCATTTTAAGTATCAGTTATGCTTATTCACAAGTGTAGACATAGCAGATAATAGAAATAACTCGGAGTGCCGCTCGGAAATGAGTTCCAAATAGAATGACCCCAAGCAGAACTTTCTGCAGCTACATGTAGAAAATTCTGTTTTCACTTGCGGTACGTGCATCTTAAATTCCCAACATTACTGATATCTGGTTACCTCATTTTTGCATATTGTCCATTTTTATTCCAAAAGCCTTTGACATTTTATCTGGGGATAGCATCTGTAAACTGAAATATTTGGCATCTATTTCCTTTTCTTTAATCTGTTTCTGGCTTATTGGCTAAGAGTTGCATCTACCTGGGGACCTTTTGTGCAGACTTGCAGCTATGCGGGCAGTGTCGCATTGAAGAAGGTCATTGCTGCACTTTCCTCTGCTCCAAAGATGATTTTCAAAGTGGAGCAATGATGCCCCTGCAGCTTGCTGCTGTCCACAGACTGAGAAGTCCAGCTTCAAAAGTTACTTGCCACCTAAGCAAGGAGCTTGTCAAGAGACTGTGGTTTATTTATTGGAAAGGCTTTAAGGATTTATAGGATTTATCAGGAGATTGCTGAGAACAATGACAATATTTTTATTTTTATAGACTTTGCACTTCTGACTTCAGGTTAAAAACTAACTTGTATTTAGTCTGTCCAGGGGACTGTGACTTTAAAATTTTCATATTCTGATTAGATTTTTTGGCAGTGTATGCAGTGTTTAAAATATTTCTTAGAAGAGATCCATGTTGTCCATTTATTAATGCGTTACAGACCAATTTAACTGATATATTTCAGGAAAATTCTTCCTAATTTAATAAGTAAGCTAAAAGTTTTATTTTTTATATTTAATGCTTAATCCCTTTCTTAAGTCATTTAAAATTAGCCTGCAGATATTTTCCCTCACCTCTGTAGGCTCTTGGAAGATAAACATAAAACAGTGCAACAAACAATAAAATTAAAAATCTTAGAATGTTGTATTCTTTTAATCTCTGACCTTAGAGTTTGTGTTTTGTCTTTCTGCCTTTTTTTGATGTCAAAATAAATGAGATTGTTTGCATCTGTGGAATATAAATTGTTACCATAGCATTTATTTTTGGTAAAGAATAAGGATAAGATTGTCTCTATGATTATTAAAACACACGGAATTATCCAGGAGTTCCTTACAAGGAATTAAAAGGTTTCTGTATTTAGTTTTCAGTTGGATGTGTGTATTTTTCTTTCTTTATCTCTCTTTTTCTTTCTTTCTTTCCTTCCTCCTCTCCTTTCTCTTCTCTTCTCTTCTCTTCTCTTCTCTTCTCTTCTCTTCTCTTCTCTTCTCTTCTCTTCTCTTCTCTTTCTTCCTCTCTTTCTCTCTTTATCTCTCTCCATCCCTCCCTCTATCCCTCTCTCTCTTTCCTTCCCTTCCCTCCCTTCCCTCCTTCCTGCCTTCCTTCCTTCCTTCCTTCCTTCATTCCTTCCTTCCTTCCTTCCTTTCATCTCACTCTCACTCTGTTGACTGGGCTAGCATGCAGTGGTGTCATCATAGCTCACAGCAACCTCAAACTCCTGGGCTCAAGCAGTCCTCCAGCCTCACCTCCCAAGTAGCTAGGACAGCAGGTGTGCACCACCATGCCTGGTCTTGCCATGTTGCCCAGGCTGGTCTTGAACTCCTGGCCTCAAATGATCCTCCCACCTCGGCCTCCCAAAGTGCTAGGATTATAGGCATGAACCACTGTGCCAGCATGTGTTAGATTTAGGTTATTAATATGAAATGTCTGATTTCCTTAGGTTTGACAATTGATATCTCATTTCACTTTGACATTTCTTGTTTTATTTTTATTGTGAAGGTACATCCTCATTCTTTCAAATGCACAATTTGGCTTGTGATTATCTGTCAAATTTTTTTTAGAGCAATTTTTGTGAAACCATGGATAAGTTGAAAATTCATGTTATTTTCAAATAGGAGTTCCGTCATAGAACCAATGCAGCACACACCTCAAAATATCAGCAAAGTGTTTGGGAAGAATGTGGCTAATGAACGCACAGTATGTTGATGGTTTGAGAAATTCTGTTTGGTGATTTTAGTTTTGAAAATGAGCCATATGGGTGACCTGAGACCAAGGCGTATAATGATGAGCTGAAAGCTGTAGTGGAAGCAAATCCATCTCAACCTATGTGTGAATTAGCAGCAAGGTTTGATGTTGCTATTCCAACAATATTGGATCATTTGCAAAAATTGACAAGGTAAAGAAGCTGGGTAGATGGGTACCACATGAATTAAATAAGTGTCAGCAGAGAAATCGTCTCAAAGATTGCCTTTCTTTGCTGTCACGACATAAAGGTGAACCATTTCTATACCATATTGTTATGTGTGATGAAAAATGGATTCTTTTTGACAATTGCAAGCATTTGACACAATGGTTGGATAAAGATGAAGTGCCAAAACACGGTCCAAAACTGAATGTTCATCAAAAAAAGCTAATGATGTCTGTTTGGTGGTTCAGTGCTGATATTATCCACTACAGCTTTATGAAACCTGGATAGTTGATTACTGCCAATGTCTACTGCAACCAATTGGACAAAATGATGAGGATGCTTGTTATTAAGTAGCTGAGATTGGTCAACAGAGACAGGCCAATCCTCTTGCCTGTCTCAATTACATGTTGCACAAACAACGTTGTTCAAACTACAGCAGCTGGAGTTGAAAACTCTCTGTCATCCGCTGTATTCATTAGACCTTGTAGTCAGACCAACTGACTACCACTTCCTCCAGGCTTTGAACCACTTCTTGCAAGGAAAAATATTCAGTTCTCACCAAGCTGGAAAACACCTGTCATGATTTCATTGCCCTCACTCTCCAGGCTTCTTCGCTGCTGCATAAATAAGCTGCCATTAATGGCAAAACTATGTTGATAGTTTAGGTGCATACTTTGATTAATTTACTGCTTCTTGTTTGACATATAAACTAAACTTTTTATTTGAAACTGGAAATTTCATATTTAATGACCAATATATCTGACAAATAAGAAGGAATAGATATTTTTTCCATAATCCTTTAATGGACAGAGAAGCTGAAGCACAGATGGGTTTAAGGACCTCCCACGATCCTAAAGCCAGTCAGGAGTGAGATGTGTGCTCCAGTCCAGTGGACGCTGCAGTGTGTAAGGGAGGCTCATGGTGACTGAGGTGGCTACTTCAGAAGTCACAGTGTGTGCAGCAGGATCAGGAGCCACACATGCATAGGAGGCTAGAGGGTTTTCCTGCTTTTTTATTATCTCCCTGTTGACTACTTTAATACTTCTCAAAGGTTCATCTGTGTATAAAGGCTGCTTTCAGGTGGTAGACGGATGGAAGTTTTTATAGTTACTTATTTTAGTGTGCATCAGGGGAAAAACCCTTGTAACTAGCAGGTCAAACACCTGGTTTCATATTTCACAGATATTTTTGCACAGAATAAAGTGTTTGCGTTTCCTTCAGGTGGGTGGACACCAGGAAGGACACATTGACCAAAGAGATAAGGAACACATGGGTGAGGGGCACCAGCTTCACTGAGAAGCTCAGTGGTAGCTCTGTAGGCCAGGTGCTCCCTGATGGCCGTGGGCATAGAAGAATAGACACTGACCCAGTGGCAGTGCTTCACTATCAAAAACAAAGTGGACACGATTATCATGAGTGGCCAGATCTGAAAGATACCTGCAGAGAGCTTTGGAGATGATTAATAGAACATGACATCCTCGGAGGCAAAATAGATAGGCTAACAGTGAGTTATTGTTCAAGCTATACCTTCAAAAGATCCTAAGGATGGATGACTGGGAGAGAGGGCACAGCTACCATAATAAAAGGTTATGATCTTTTGCCAAGTTTCCAGACCTTTGCTCTTTTTCAAATCCAGTAACTACTGACTGGAGGAAAGGCTGGATCCCCAAGAAGAAGGTCTTTGAAACACCACTGCAGGTATAGATGGCAATGATGCTCCTGCGGTTATTTACTTGGATAACTAGACACTGGGGAAGGGAATACACAAACACCCTGAGGACCATGGAACACAAGGTCCAAGCTGACATTGAAACTCAGGGCCAAAGTATCATCATAGGCCATCTTTAGAGTGGGGCATATGGGATTCAGATTCTATATGGAGTTCTTCCCCAGGTCTTCCTCACAGTAGGTGTGTTGAATTTATGGGTCGACTCAATGACCATCTTCCCACTTTCAGAATAAATAATTGGGCTGAATATACTTGGGAGTTGGCAGAAGCACTATCATGATTGATTGAAGAAGTGAAACTCATCAAGAAGATGGGCGACCACTTGGCCAACCCCTGCAGGCCTGCCGGCCCCCAGGCCGGGCTCACTCTCAAGCACGACTAGGAGCCCACTAAGCCCAGCCACCTCTGAGGAGCCCCTCTCAAAGTATCAGGGCTTCTGATGATATGATATTATATCTAGAAAACCCCATGGATTTCTCCAAGAGGCTCCTAGATTTGATAAATGAATTTGATAAGTCTAAGGTCATATTTTGAATTCTTTGTCATTTCAATGTTTTTGTTTTGGTTGATATTCGTTGGTGAATAGTTGTTTCCATTTGGGGGTGTTCTTTTCATACTTCCAGAGTTCTTTTGCTGATTTCCTCTCATCTCGCCTCTAGATTGAATCCTGGGTGTGCTAGGCCTGACTTGCCAGACTTTCCCTAAGTCCCCAAAGATCAATCTTTGGCAGTGCCCGGGAGAAATGTGCTTGTCCTGAGTTGTCTATGGTGTATTCAAATAGGTTTTATGATCCTCATGAATTGCCTCTGTCCTGCTGTCTTCATCTCTTCCCAGCAGTGTGAATTATATTGAGCTCCCCAGCTTAATTTCTGAGATGGTATGTGATACTCGTGAGTATGAATTAGCCATGCCCTGTTTACTTGAGTTGTGAGATGATATATTTAGCTATAGAGTCATTCTCCCTGTCATTGTTTGATGTTTGTGTGAAAGAGCCAGCTGCCAATGTGTTCTTTTGTGCCCATGATAGGCTCTGGTCCTCAGGTGGAGTAGTTCAGTGCCTCAAGCTTTAGAAGGGAACTTACAACTCCCAGGGAGTTTTTGATTTCTACCACCACTGAGGTAGGGGGAGTGGCAAGGCAGTTCATGGATCTTGGAAGCCTGAAAGTCTTTGCAAAAGCCTCAGTGGGGCCCAGAATTCGCTTTTATGGCCACTTTAGGGAGTCACTGTTAGGAGGGTCTGGACAAGCTCTCCAAATCAGGAAGCGTGCTCATTGGCGAGGGGCCTAAACACTTGATTGCTGAGGCCTTGGACTGGGATCATTCTGCCTTCATCCAGTATCGCAGTTTTTCAGTGGAATGTGGTGGATGCTCCCCCAAATTGCCACTCCTTCAACCCCCCACAGCACACTCCCTTCTCCCTTCAGTTCAGTCCATGTGTGCTCCCTCATTTCCTGAGTCCAGCTCTGAAACCTCGCCCAAGTCTGTGTGTCTGACCCACCAGCTTGCATCTCCACAAAACACTAGCAGGCAGGAAGTTCCCGGATTGTGCACTCCTGTTCCACTACAAGTCCTTAATGGAACAGCTGTGGGCCCCTCTATCTGTGGGGACCTCAGCCAGGAGCATGTGTCCATTGGAGATAAGTGACCACTCATGAACTTCTTGATGCAACCTGCTCTTCCTGTTGTAATGAGTGGGGGGAGGGGCTTCAGCCCCTGGTCAGTCAGTGTGCCTAAGTGTGAGGTGTTTGTTTGCCATGGAGCCAAGGGCTAGGCTATTTCTCTCTGAATGCCATATTCTTATCCAATATGGTGGTTCTTCAGCAGGGGGTAGGGGCATGCTCCCAGATCTCTTTGCCTCAACACCTCACTACACTTTCCCATCAGATATGTCCATGCAGACTTCCTTGCCACTTGAGTCCAATTCCCAGACTTCTGCCCTGCATCCGTCTGCACCCCTCTCATGTCGGCGGGGGGGGGGGAATCCAGGACCAGTTTGCTTATCTGAGCCACCGGCATGTGATACTCTGAACCACCAGTGGGTGGGGAGTTCCCAAATTGTGCCCACCTGTTCGACCACACGTCCTCAAGGAAAGAGTTGTGTTCCCCACTCTCTGTGGAGACCTCAGCTTGGGGTGTGCACCAGCTTGAGAGAAGCTGCCATTTATGAACTTCTTGGCTCAAACTTCTTGGCCCATGGTTGTAATGGGTGGGGGAAGGGCTGTGGCTCCCAGTCAGCCTGAGCTCAACCTGCTTTCTCAGTTGCCGTAGTTAGGGGAGGTACAAGGGAGGAAGTGCCTGGATGGAAGAAAGCCAGCACTCTGGCTTCTTGTGGCACTCTCCTGGGGGGAGCCACTCACAGGTTGCTCAAACTTCTGGGGCTCACTAGTTCACCCCACTATTCCTTATTTGCCACCCTGCTTGGGTCTGTGGAGGGTGGGAAAGCCTTCAATAAACTTAGTAGCCCCTTGTTCACTGTAGGAACATAGGAGGGGGAGGGGAATGCCCGCTCACCATTTCACTGGGCTCCAAGACTCTGGGTTTGATCCCTGCCAATATCTTCCCTTTATCTTCTTTCTCAGCTTCACAATTGTTCTTCATGGGGTCCCCAGCCATCTCTGTCTTCTCTCTCTGTGATCAACACCTGAGTCACAACTCTCCTCAGTCCAATATTCTACCTTCCAGTTGGGACAGCCTGACAAACGATGTTTTTAGTTGGCCATCTTTGTTCTGTGTTCACATCATATTTCTAGTACAGTTTTCTTGAGATGACATATATAAAAAATATATATAATATATGTATATATAATAAATATCACCTATTTAAATTATACAATTAAATAGTTTTAGTATAATCACAGAACTGTGCATCACTACAATAATCTAATTTTAGGAAGTCCCCATTTCCACAAACAGGTGTGTATTCACTATCAGCTCTTCTCCTTCCCCTCTTCCTAGCTCCTCCCCACTAGACGTAGGCAATCACTAATCCACTTTCTGTCTCTACGGATTTTCCTATTCTGAACATTTAATAAAAATGAAATCATATATGTGGTCTTTTGTGACCAGCCTTTTTATTTAGCATAATGCTTTCAGGGTTCATCCACGTTGTAGCACGACATAGTATTTGACTCCTTTTTATGGTCAAATAATTTTATATGGTATGCATATACCAAATTTTGTTTATTCTTTTCTCAGTGAATGCAATTTGTGTTGTTTTCACTTTTGCCTATTTTGAATAGTACTGCTATGAACATTCTTGTACAAGTTTTGACGTAGACATATATTTTTCAATTCTCTTTGGTATATACTCAATAGAAATGTAATTGATGGATCACACTGTCTGATGGTTAATTTTCTGTGTCAACTTGGCTAGGCCATAACACCCATACTACCCAGTTTTTATCAAACAGTAGTCTAGATGTTGCTGTGAATATATTTTGTTGATGTGATTAACATTTATACTCAGTTGACTTTAAATAAAGGCTATTACTCTTGATAATTTGTGTGGGCTTTATCTAATCACTTGAGGGTTTTAAGGGCAAAAATTCAGGTTTCCTCGAGAAGAAAGAATACCCTATTAAGATTGTAATGTAGAAATTCTGCCTGAGTTCCCAGCATATGGGTCTGCCATAAGAATTTCAAACTCACTAGCTTTTATAACAGAGTGAGTCAATTCTTTAATATAAATGGCTGTCTCTCTCTCTCCCTACACACATGCACACACACACGTATCTACGTGAGTATATACATGTGCATATCTTATTGATTCTATTTCTCTAGAAAACTGTGACTGATAGTTCCTTTTTAATTGTATGAAGAACTCCACACCAGTTTTCTAAAGTAGCTGCACCATTTTACATTCCCACTGGCAGTGTATGAGGGTTTCCAGTTTTTCACATCCTCACCAACATGTAATATTACCTGACCTTTTGTTTCTAGTCATCTAATGGATGTGAAATGGTTTTTCATGTGGTTTTGTTCTGTATTTCCTTGATGACTAACAATATACAGAATCTTGTCATGTATTTTTAACCAATTTTATATAAATGTTAAAGAGATGTCTATTCAGATTTTACCTATTTTTAAATTAAATTATTTATATTTTTATTTAATTATAAATTCTTTATGTATTAGAAATGCAAGTTCCTGATCAGATACATAATTTGCAAATATTTTAACCCATTCTGTGGATTATCTTTTCACTTTTTTCATGCTGCCCATAGTAACATGAAGCTTTGAATTTTGACACAGTCTAACTTATTTATATTTTTCCTTTCTTGTTGATGCTTTGGTGGCATATCTAAGAAACTGTTACCTAATCCAAGATCATGAATATTTTAGCCAAGTTTACTTTTAATATAATAGTATCACTATTTAACTCTTACATTATGTCTTTGAGTCAATTTGAATTTATGTTGCATATGGTTTCAAGAGGGATTCTAGCATAATTTTTTTGCATGTATATCCAGTTGTCTGGACATAATTTGTGGAAAAAAAATTATCTGTTCCTATTGAGTTGTCCTTACACCATTGCTGAAAATTAGTTTACAAAGATTTTAAAAAGACATAGTTTAGACAAGAATGAGGAGAAGTCTTAGATACTTTCAGTGGGAGTATAGAATTAGACAACTTTTAGAGAGTAATTTAGCCATGCATATCTGAATTTGAAATGGTAAATTTAATTAATTATGAATATTAGGTTTATTTCTGGATTCTCAATTTCATTCCATTGAAGTCTGTGTCTACCCTTATACTAATATCACATTGTCTTGACTGCTATAGCTTAGAGTAAGATTTGAAATTGGGAAGTGTAAGTCCTCCAACAATGTTCTTCTTCAAGATTGTTTTACTGTTCTAGGTCACTTACATTTCCATATGTATTTTAGCATCAGCCTCTCAGTATCTGTAAAAAGGTGATGGGTATTACATTTAAATTATGGTTCAACTCAGAGTACAGGAGTACCTTAGAGATATTATGGGTTCAGTTCCAGACCACTGCAATAAATAACATATTGCAATAAGGCAAGTCACACAATTTTTTGATTTCTCAGAGCAAATAAAAGTTATATTTATATTATACTGTAGTCTATTAAATGTGCAATAGAATTATGTCTTAAAAATTTTACATACCTTAATTAACAATTTTTATTGCTAAAAATGAGTCTTCTCTCTCTCTTTCTCTCTCCCTGCTCTGTCTTTTTAAAGGTTTATCCATGTTCTTGATCATTTGAAAGAATGAAATTTGATTGAGCTTATTTTATCTTTTATTCTATATTTCATTTATTGCTAACCTTGTTTTCTTCCATTTGTTCTCTTTAGATCTTCTAGTTTTTTAAAGAAGCAGTTGATGTTACTGATTTAGATTTTTCTTCTTTTCTATTATAGGTATATACATCTAAATTCTTCCCCCTTAACACTGCTTCCAATGTATTCAATATATTTTGGTACATTGTGGTTTGGTTTTCACTTATCTCAAAGTATATTATCATTTCCCTTATAAGTTTTTTTTTTAATCCATTGGCTATAGGAGTATATTATTTAATTTCCATATATTTGAGAATTTCCAAAATTTCTTTATGGTGTTGATTTCTAAATTAATTCCATGGAGATTAAAGAATATACCACGTATGATTTAAATTTTATACAAATTTATTGAGATTCTTTGAGCAGAATAATTGTCAAATCTATCAAACCCTTCACAAAACCAGAGAGAACAAGTAAAGGAACAAAACCAAAGACCCACAGACATTATTGATAACAAAACCACATAATGGAGCTTCTCAGAGCTACAGTGGATCTCTCTGAAGTCGAGGTATGGAAACACATAGACATGATATTAACAGCCACAAGATTCCCATGATATCAAACCGTGTGAGAGGAAACAATGTGAGTCACATGGCTTTGTGGCAGCCCCAAAGACAAGGATCCTAAAAATCATCAGCAGGGACTCTTGGAAAGTTTAATGGGCCCTTTAGAAAACAGCATTAGATGCTTAGTGAGTGTATTTCAGGTGACTTGAGAAACATCTGGTGTATTGTGCTACAGGACTCATTTTATGGTAAAAAAAATATTCATATTCAAAATTCTGCTTATATTTGCATAAATAGCATTGGCTTTATTTTGGAATATGGTTGTTTCTGTGTCTGTATTGACCACTTTGACTAGCATACAAATCCTTATTTTGCTATTTAGTAACAAATAGATAATGTAGATAAACATGAAGATAACAATAACAGCACCAATTATGTTACTGACCTCTAACATGTATATGATTTGGGGCTAGTCTTCTCTGTAAATTATCTGCAATGCTCACTATGTTTATGGTTAATAGTATTTCCTGATATAATTATCTTGTCTCCATTTGAGCTTGCTCATAAAGTTCCTAGTTGCAGTACAATTTAACATGGTGTTGCATAGGTATTGCCCATTTTCAATTGGGTAGAAATAATTAATTTTTTTAGTAGTGTATTTACACCTTCACAGGGAATAAATCATTTCTTGAATAAACATCTCCTCAATTATTTAAAAGACATGACAAATTGAAAGCTCTCTGAGGTGTGTTAATACATTTTAGTGCTTGGTTATATTGCATTTTAAAGGGGGACGCTATAAAAGATTACTTAGATTTTGTTCTAGCTTTATAGAAGTATAAGCTGCACTCAATAACCCCTGTCAAATAAAGGTAGAAAGACTAATTAAGTAATAAATCCATACAAATTGCTCCAGAAAATTAATGACTTCCTTGCATTTTTTATAATAGCAATACTGTATTAAAAAAAAATTAGCTAGTATGGCAGGCCAGTATTGAGTCTGAATTGTAAAAAATCAAAAAGGAGTCTTTGTTTGTTGAGATCTGTATCTTATCTGGTAAGTTTGGTTTAGAATAACTGAGCAGAAACCCTAAGACTCATCCAAATGTTCCCAGATGCTTTTAAACTCCTTTGTAACATGATTCCAAAATTAGGTCCTACACTTATCATTAGTAGGCATAGTTGTTTAGAAAATAATTTGTGGTTGTGGAAAAGAAATTTCAATTAATTTTAAATAATCAAACACTAAAAAAAATACATTTATTCAACATAGATTTATTAAACAACAGTTATTGAAATGTTTTGTGTTTATTGGTGGGTATGGGTTTAAGCAAAGTAAAAGATGAACAAGGTCAGGGTAATGACTTCAACTAAGTTATGAGTTATTCAATTTCTAATTGATTGCCTTCCTGTTCAACGATTAGAAATTAATGGAATTACCTAATGAGGTTGGGTGTTTCTTAAGCTCATCCCTTGAGAGCTCATGGTAGAACTAAAGACGCTGTGGGTTTAAAGTTCCCATAAACAACCTCTGAATCAGAACAAGCTAAAGGAACCTTAAAATCATATAAATAAAAACATACTGAGGAGGCCTTAAAAGACATATAAACAAGTAAGAAATAAATACCATAAAGCTCATTAAAATTCATAATTTTATATTGAACAGATTATTGTTCAGAAACAATTATTGATCAGAAACTCAGATTTTATTTTAACATGGTAAGTACGTACCAAGAATTCAGGAATGTCAATGTTTAAAAAGTCATTTTGGTGATGTAATCTTATCATCTACCTAATTCTTGAAATAACTCCACCCCCAAACTCTGACAAAAATCAAAGTTAGACTTTGCATAAGCACTTTCTGTAACTATTATTAAAACAAAATATTCTGGATTCTGCATTAGGTCACAGGAAAGAGCTATTGGAATAAGAAAATGATATTCAGGACCTAAGAATATTTGGGGCTGGGAAAGCACTTCTAGAGAACTAAATAGAGATGAGGTGGGCATATATATTAGTAAAAGAAAAGTTCAAGACAAGAAAATAAGAAAAGGGTTATGCTGGCCTAAAGCAGTGATGACAATGCATGATGATGATGATGATGGTATATAAATCTATCTAATTCTCTAAATAGATATGGAAAAGATATTTTTTAAAAATCTATCTGATTTATATCTATCTCAGTTTTTTATAAAGCAGTTTGAGATAGTTAAATAAGAATTAAAATATAAGTTACACATTTTATTAAGTGGGAAAAAAAACAATGTGTCATTCTGTAAAACAATGAGAAGAAAAGACATTGCAACTAAGCACACATTCCAAACAAAGAAAAAATTACAAAGTTTCCATTATCTAATTAAAGAAATTGGAACTTCTTTCCAGAATAAAGTGATAATTATAAAATTTTGAATTCTGAGAAATATTTTCAGTAATATTCAGATTTATAGTTTTCTGTATAGGAATAGAACATGTAACACTATGTAAGAATAAAGCTTGAAGAATCATGAGAAATAAATTATTAGAATATCCAACTTTTGACCTTTCTCAAGCATCACTATTCTTAGCTTGGGTTTTTACTGGTATTTCACAGAATACTATTCAAAATTGAAATAATTGATTAGTACCTAAACTGTGGGTTTTGTTCTTATAGTTTTAAAATAATATATGTGCTACAGATATTAGCAAATAAGGCATTTTTGCAGTAAAAGTCAAGTAATCTGTTTTCTATGCTGTATGAGTATCTACTGAAAGGTGGAAAACTAACAGGGCAAAGACATGCCTCAAACGGTTCTATGCCTATTGAAAGGCTCAAAGAGTTGGTAAAAGAAAAACAGAGACTACTAGGGATCTAGAAGAGAAAAGAAGGTAACGTGTATAAGAGAAAAAAAGCCTGGAGAGATAAAAACATGATAGAATCCAGTACTTTTAAGGAAAGAGAGGATGAGAAGAGAGGTGAGAGACAGTAATGAAAGGAACTTAGGGCCCCACGAGACAATTTCCCACTGGACCTGTGGACCATCCTTCATGTTTCATGTCCTAGAGCTCAGTTCCATAAACCAAATAATCAATGCTCTCTGCTTTTTCACATCTAGGAGTAAGCAATTCTAAGTTTCCAAGCCTACCATAAAATACACAATTTGATATATTTGGAAGACTTAATATTGGGAAGGGTTATATAACAGTTATTCAATCACTAATCTTGCCACAAATCATAGGACCTTCAACCAAAATTACCTCACTTTTTGGATATAATTTTTTTACATGACTCGTTTTATATAGTAGAAAAAAACATTGAAAATAAACACTTAAATTTTAGAAGAAATAAATATCTAGCTGGATAATCATCAGCGAATTTTGGTGCTTCCTAGAGTCCCTTGTTATAGCTGACTGAGTAAAAGTGTTCTCAGTGAATCTTTGCTTATATGTTCTCCTTTTTAATCATGGGAAGGTTTAATTTGCTGAATATCTGAATAACTGAATTGAGTTGCATTGTTGGCCATTTTTTTCCATACAATATGTTCTCATCTTTGTCAAAATATACACCAGAGAGTAAGAGCTGCTCATGCCTCAGTTACCTAGATTACAGCTGGCAAGACAAGGTTCAATCTGTTTACATGATCACTCCATATATGATAATCAGACATATTGCTGCCATATCCCATATGGATTAAAAATGAAATTATGTGGATCACAAATGTGCTTATGGTATCCTCTTGCTGGTTTCCTTATTCTTCTCTGTCTATTTTTGGATGAGTTGTGGAGGGATGGGATGACAGCTGTGGGCAAGTAATACCATTCACTTGATCCAATATTTCTGTTTCACAGAGTAAAAAATAAACATGGGCAAGTCATGAAGAATAGCCACACTGCTTCTTTATGGAAAATGTGAATAAATCTTTTAATGGAGTTTCCCATGAGCTGACCAGCAAACATGTTATAATATTGTTTTGTTTAATTAACTAATTAATTTATTTATTTCAGGATATTATGGAGATACAAACACTTTGGTTACATGTTATGACTTTGCTACACCCAAACCATGATTTGAGGCATGACAATGCTCACCAAGTCCATTAGTTGTGAATTTACCCACCTTCAACCCCCCAACCCCTGAAGAATATTGCTAACATGTGAGCACCATAGTTTTTATCAGTCAGTGTCAATTTGATGGCAAATACATGTGGAGCCTATTCTTCCATTCTTGTGATACCTCACTTTGGAGGATGGGCTCAAGTTCTATCCAGAAAAATATAAGAGGTACTAGATTACTGCCATTTGTTATAATTGAGTAACATTCTATTATATACATATAACAAATTTTATTAATCCATTAATGAATTGATGGGCATTTGGGTTGTTTTCACATCCCTGAAATAGTGAATTGTGCTGCCATAAACATTCAGGTGCAGATGTCTTTATTATAGAATGTTTTTTGTTCTTTTGGGGAGATGCCTAATAGTGCTATTGCTGGATCAAATGGTATTTCTATTTTTAGCTCTTTGAGGTATCTCCAAATTCTTTTCCACAGAGATTGCACTAATTTGCAGTCCCACCAGCAGTGTAAGAGTGTTCTTGTCTCTCCACATTCTTGCCAGGAACCAGAACCAGACAAGGTTGCCCTCTATCTCCACTTCTATTCAACATAGTGCTGGAAGTCTTTGCTAGAGCAATTAGACAAGAGAGGGGAATTAAGGGAATCCAAATGGGGGCAGAAGAGATAAAACTCTCACTCATTGCTGATGATACGCTATTATATCTAGAAAATCACAAGGATTCAATGAAGAGACTCCTGGACTTGATAAATGGGAATTCAGTAAATTCTCAGGATACAAAATCAATACATACAAATCAGAGGCATTCATATACACCAATAACAGTCAAGCCAAAATTCAAATAAAAAATGCAATACTTTTTACAATAGCCTCAAAGTAAATTAAATATCTAGGACTATACTTAATGAAAGAGGTGAGAGACATATACAGGGAGAACTACGAAACACTAAGAAAAGAAATTGTAGAAGGTGTAAACAGACGGAAAAATCTACCTTGCTCATGGATTGGTAGAATCAACAATGTTAAAATGTCCATACTACCCAAAGTGATCTACAGAATTATTGCAATCCCTATCAAACTACCATCATCATTCTCTACATATCTAGAAAAAATAATTCTACGCTTTGTATGGAACCAGAAAAGACCTCATATAGCCAAAGCAATATTAAGCAAAAAGAACAAACTGGGAGGTATCAGTCTATAAGACTTCAAGCTGTACTACAAGGCTATGGTAACTAAAATAGTATGATACTGGCACAAGAACAGATATATAGACCTTTGGAATAGGACCAATAATACAGAGATGAAACCATTCACATATAGTAATCTAATCTTTGACAAAGCAGACAAAAATATACACTGGGGAAAAGAACCTCTTTTCAATAAATGGTGCTGGGAAAACTGGATAACTACATGCAGAAGATTGAAACTGGATCCCCACCTCTCACCTCTTACAAAAATCAATTCACAATGGATAACAGACTTAAACCTAAGGCGTGAAACCTTAAGAATCCTAGAAGAAGATGTAGGGAAGATCCTTTCAGACATTGGTCTAGACAAATAATTTTTGAAGAAGACCCCAAACCAATCACAGCAGCAACAAAAATAAAGAAATGGGACCTGTTCAAATTAAAAGCTTTTGCACAACCAAGTAAACTATCATTAGAGCCAATAGACAGCCTACAGAATGGGAGAAAATATTTGCTCTCTACATATCCAATAAAGAGTTGATAAAAAGTATCTATCTGGAACTCAAAAAAGTGAAAAAAAAAAAAATGAAACAACCCCATCAATAAATGGGCAAAGGACATGAACAAAAACTTTTCAAAAGAAGACAGATTAATGGCCAGCAAACTTATAAAAAAATGCTCAACATCTCTAATCGTTAGAGAATTACAAATAAAAACCACAATGAGGTATCACTTAACCCCAGTGATATTGGCCTTTATCAAAAAATCCCAAAACAAGAAATGCTGGCAAGGATGTGGAGAGACAGGAACACTCTTACAATATTGTTTTACAGAGGGATGAACTTTATCCACTCTTTTACATTAAAATATTTACCTCTAAATTTGCACACCATCAAGGATATCTTACCCTAGTAGATATCTTCCTTAGGCTAAATGCAAGTTAGGCAAAATTATTTCTGATCTTATTATTTGTGTTATACAATAAGTATATCAGCTAAAAGATGCATTGAAAATACACAATTTTAAAGAGCTTTAAATTGAGGTAGTCCAGTGTTCTTTTCAAACTCCACAATGGCTTCATCAGGAGATGTTTAGATGTATTGAATATTAATTTTCATCAGGCTAAAAAATAAATTAATTGAGGCCTTAATGAATCTATAAGAAAATTGAGATCAAGATCAGTATTATCCAGCTAGCTCATACCTATTTCGGAGACATTCTACAAGTACAGTTGGCTTTTCAATAATGTGCAGTCAACGATCTGCATATATCTTTTGATTTCCCCAAAATTTAAAACTGCTAATAGCCTGCTGTTGACCAGAAAACTTACTAATAACAAGTTGTCTATTAACACATACTTCATATGCTATATATATTATATTAACATACTGTATTCTTTAAAAAGTAAGCTAGAGAAAAGAAAATATTATTAAGAAAATCGTAAGAAAGAAAAATATATTTACTATTCATAAAATGGAAGTGGATCATCATAAAAGTCTTTACCCTTGTTGTCTTCATGTTGAGCAGGCTGAGGAAGAGGAAGAAGAGGAAGGATTGGTCTTGCTATTTCAAGGGTGGCAGAGGCAAAAGAAAATCCACCTAAAAGTGGCTTGTATAGTTCAAATCTGTGTTATTCAAAGGTCAACTGCAGTTATTTTTATTAAAAAATGTGATATTTCCTTTAAACACAAGAGTAATCTTGAATGGAAATTAAAGACACAAAAGTAATCTTGAAAGAAAATTAAAGACACACATAGACATAGAAGATTGTCAAGTCTTCACATTTCTTCTCCAAATTCAGATGCAAATAGTAGTCTCCATCTGTCTTTCATGTCCCTGGTGGAAGGAGGCAGTCTTTTGGTCTTGATTATAATGCCATGAGGGTACCTCTACACTTCCTTCTACCCCATTGGTTAATACTCAACAGCATGAACCCATTTGTGGTGGCTAATTATCGACACTCTTGCTATGAAAACTTTCTGGGACATTCTAGGAGGAGGAAAGATCACGCCCAGGGACACCTACATGTGGCCTCCCTACCTTTGTTCCTTGAGCATGGAGATCCCTTGATAGGTTTACTGGGTGTTTCAACCCTCTTGAGCTACTCTTCAATATGTAACATTGAGTTAGATTGGGTTCTTTGTCCGGTGTGCTCATCTTTTAGTCACTGCATAACCCTTTGTGGACTATAGATTCTGGGGTATCTGGGTGGTTTACTGATTCTCAACCTGTAGGTTTGCATCAATAAATTATGTTATAACCAGTGCCATGTGCCACATGGTTGTCTTTCACTGAACACACATAAGTTATGCACTATTCAGGAGTTGATTAAGTGACATAGCCTACAAAATATTTAGTAATATATAGTTATAGAATAAAGTGTGCTGCTTTGCTGTATAAAGTTTGCTATTTAAATGTGTTAAATAAAAAAAAAATATCCTCACTTGGATGGATAGAATTTATTTTTATCATGAATTCCAAATAAAAAGTAGATTTTTCTACTAAAATTTGTCACTGGATCCTTCCCCTTGAAAACATCAGGGCAGGAAACATGAATGGCACCACACGAAGGAGATGTCCCCATCAAATGAAGAGAAAAGACATCACTGGGTTAGGAACTAACATCAGTAATTTTACGATCATATTGGAAGAAATAATCCTTAATAGTATTATTGATAAAGGCTAAGTTTAAAATCAAAATTTTTATCAAAATTGCAAGATTAAAAATATTTTTGGATTATAGAGTATGGAACACTTCCAAGCTTCCTGATTTGATCATAAAATATTACGATTAACAGCCCTTTGAGCTATTTTTTTCTGTTCCACATTTTAAATAAAAGATTAGAGAATATCATAATATATTTGAATAAGTTTTTAATAAAAGGGAAAGTTTTCAGAGAAAATATTCAAGTACATATAAATAAAATACAATGGGACCAAATCTCCAAAAAGAGGATCCATAAAGCACTCGATATTGATATAATGAGTGAAGATGTCCATGCAAACAGAGTTTCTTCAAAGAGAGGCAGGTAAAGGCCCCAAATGGACCTCTAGCTCCTGCAGGTAGGGAGCATGTACAATTATGTTACACGAGGCATTCACAGGCTGCTGCCTTTGGGCAAAGCATGCACATACTTCATTCCCTGCAGTATCAATATCCAGCTGCCAAAGTACCCCAGTTTCCTAGATTCACCTACCTCCAAACATTTTGCAAACATGAAGATGCAGGGGTAAATTAAAGCCTCCTTGAAAGCCAATGGGGAGAGAATTGAGGTGAAGAGCCCCACCCAAATCACTGAAGTTGAACTTAGAAGTCGGAGTTATGACTCTACCACAACAGTCAGCAAGGGTTCTGAACTTTCCCACACACAATATCAGCATTAAAGTACGTTATGAAAGGAAAGTCTCTGCCAGCTGTACCAGGAGACAGAATCTCACAGTCCTGGAGGCAACAAGGCTAGGTTTTGCTAGCCTAAGTTTGAAAGCCTGATTCAGAGCAAACATTAGACAAGCCAGAAATTTAACAAAAAGTGGGAGATCCATAGATGGACTGGGATACTCTATCCACACCTGAAAGGCTGACTGCTAAACTGCAAAATGCAAGGAGGTGGTGCTGAGATAAGAAGAAAAAAGTGAAAGACAAGTAAGACTTAAACCGGCTGTAAATTTCAATGCATTTTACAAGCTACACACAGCTCAGTGGGTGGAGAGTGGCAGCCTTACCAGCTCAAGGTTCCTGTACTAGTATTAGGCTGCCATAACAGGGTACAACAGACTAGGTGGCTTAAATACTATAAATTTATGATCTCACAGTCCTGGAGGCAATAAGTCTGAGACGAAGGTACAGGCAAGGCTGGTTTCTCCTGATGCCTCTCTCTTTGGCTTGTAGATGCCTGTCTTCTCCCGTGTATTCAGGTGGTCTTTGCTCTGTGTATGTCTGTGTCCTCCTCTTATAAGAACACCAGTCAGATTAGATTGGGGCCCTACTATATGACCTCATTTTACCATAATTGTCTCTTTAAGAGCTCTATTTCCAAATACTGTCACATTGTGAGGCACTAGGATTAGGACCCCAACATATGAATTTTGGGGGAACACCATGGAGCCCCTATCACTCTGTCCTTGGGCACCCTGAAATTCATGGCCTTCTCACGTGAAAAATACATGATTTCAATCTCAACTCTCCCCAAAGTTTTGACCCATTCCAGCAGCAACTCTAAATATGAAAACTGAAATCATTCCCACTTCATCTAAATATTACCTAAATCCTGCATGGGTGAGACTGGAGGTATGATTCATCCTGAGGTAAAGTTCCTCTCCAGCTGTGAACCTGTGAAATCAGACAAGTTATCTGCTTCCAAAATGCAATGGTAGTACAGGAATTGAATAAAAATTTCCATTACAGAGGGAGAAATCAGAAATAATAATAATAAATTTTAAAAAAGGGTAAGGGTTCCTGGAAACCTAGCATGGCAAGTTTCATTTGATTCTTAAGCCTTGAGAATAATTTACTTTGACCCACGCCACCCGCTGGGCCCCCTGGGCTGGCCCTGCCTTTCAGACCAACTAGGAGGCTTATTCTAACCCCTTGGCCCTGGGCAGCAGCAGACAACCCCAACCCCCAGGCTTGTGCCTTCAGGACCCCATGAGCCAGTGACAGCCCTGCTGACCTCTGAACTGCCTTCAAGGTCATTCTTCCTTTTTCTTAAAGGATTATGCTTGTTCTTAGATAGCTCTATTGGCCTGTCCTGTAGAAACTCGTGAGTCTGTAACCTTCCTTTATTGCATAGTGTCTGCCCCCTTCAGTCCGAGCTGGCAGTATTTCCAGTGCCATAACCTTATCTGTATTCCTGGCTTCTGCTGAGATGGCTGATGGGATCCATAAGTCAAATGTCTATAATCTGTTGTAGTAAATTGTTATTCAGCTGTATCCTTGATGTTTTTTCCAGAACACACATCATTTTTTTACAGTATGAGTAAGCTGAAAATTTTCCAAATTTTCAAGTCTGGTTCCTTTTGCCTAATTATTCCTTCTTTAATTTATCTCTTTCCTTTCACATTTTTCTATGTACAACAAGGAAACATCAGGGTGTACCTTCAACACTTTGCTTAGAAATATATTCAGCTAAATAAGCAGGTTGATTCCTAACAAGTTCTACTTTTCACATAACAGTAGAACACGATTCAGCCAAGTCTATCCTCTGCTACTTCACGAAGGCATAACCTTTCCTCTTGTTTCTAATATATTTCTTACTTTGATCTGAGATCTCATCAGAAGTACCTTTAACATTTATATTTCTACCAGCATTCTATTCATGATGATCTGTGTATATTTCTAAGATGGTAGAAGTTTTCTCTATAGTACTCCTCTTTTCTTTTTGAGAACATAAAAGAATCACATGAAATGTCTATATTTCTACCACCAGTCTCTTTAAGGAAATCTTTTTTTTTCTAATATTTACCTCAAGACTCTGTCAGCCTCTACTCATTACCCAGTTCCAAGGTTGCTTCATGATTTTTAGGTATTGTTACAGCAGCACCTCACTTCCCAGTACCAAAGCTGTATTAGTTTGCTGGAGTTGCCATAACAAGTGCCATAGACTGGGTGGCTTAAACAGTAGAAATTTATTTTCTCATAGTTCTGGGGACTAGAATTCTAAGGTCAATGGGCCGGCAGGTTTATTTCTTCTGGGGCTGCTCTCCTTGGCTTGTTAATGGTTATCTTCTCTCTATGTCTTCACGTATTCATGTGTACGTGTATGTGTGTGTGTGTGTGTGTGTGTGTGTGTGTGTGTGTGTGTCCAAGTCTTCTCTTCTTATAAGGACACCAGTCAGACAGGATTAGGGCCCTGCCATATGGCCTCATTTTACTTTAGTTACCTCTTTAAGGCCTTATCTCCAAATTCAGTCGCATTCTGAGGTAATGGGGTTAGAATGTCAACATATGAATTTTAGAGGGGGGCAAAATTCACCCCATAAAGTACCTAAGCATAATCGATACTCAGATGAATGGCTGCTCATTGAACTATATAGATCTACAGGTAACTCTCTCAGTGAGATGGGCTAGAATTTAAGGAAAAATAAAATGAGAAAAGACATCAGTACCTGTACATAAAAGTTTAAGTCTAGGTAAGTCACTTGAGTAAAACTAACCAACATCCCTCAGGAAAATAAAACAACTACAGCACATTATCTGACATGTCCAGGTTCAACCAAAATACTAAACTTGTGAACAAACAGAAAAGTGTGATCTATACTAAGGCCAAAAACACAGAAGAAGAAGCAGCAGCTTTCAGTAGAAACTGTATCTCTGAATGCATCCTTATGCTGGGTTTAACAAATACTCCAGGTCAGCTATCATTAATATGTTTTTAAATTGAATAAATACATAATTAATGAAAATATGCTAACAATGAGTCAGTAGGTAGGGATAAAAAGTAAAACAGCAACAAAGAAAGAAAATTTTAGAAATTAGAAGAATAAAATCTGAAATAAAAAGTTTACTATATGTCTGCAACCAGAGAATCACGATTTAAGAATAGGGAATCAGTAAAGTTAAAGAAATATCAATAAAAATAGTCTAATCTGAACTAAGAGAGAAAAAGTTTGAAGAAAAATGAACAGAAGCTCAGAAGCTTGTAAGAAAACACCAAGTGCTTATGCTATGTATAATGAGATTTCTAAAAATAGAGCAAAAAAAAAAAATCAGGCAGAAAAAAAGAATTCAAAATATAAAGGCTGACAAATATCCCAAATTTGATGGAATATTTTAGCTTGCAGATCCAAGAATCTCAACAAACCTAAAAACAGGATAAAAACAGAGAAATAAACCTAATACATCATAGTCAACTTGCAGAAAAACAAGGATAAAAAAACTACCTTAAAGCATCAAGAGAAAGTGATTCTTCGCGTATGGGAGAACAACATTCGTTTGATGGTCAATTTTCCACCAGAGTTCCACAACCAGAGACAGTGAACAGTGAAATGACATATTCAAGTGCTAAAATATTTTAATAATTTGTAAGCCAAGAATTTCATATCCAGTGAAACTGTCCTTCAAAATGAAAATGAGATAAAAGCATTTTCATATAAACTAAAACTGAGAGAAGCCATTGCTCATGGACTTGTCCTTAAAGAAATACTAAAGCAAGTCTCTAAGACTAAAAAGAAATCCACAGAATAAATGAACAGCACTAAAAACAGTAATTATGTGGGTAAATGTAAAAAAGAAGTTTGTGTGCACATACACATATCTTAACAGCAAATATTGGATTCTGAATGGTTGGGTACATGGTGTACATAACTGAGATCCACATGGCACTGATAGCATGGAGGGTGGAAGACAAGACTATTTTAGTGCAAGTTAAAGTAGAGTGTGACAAATCAAAATGTATATTACCATTTCTAGAAAAACCACTAAAATTAACTAAAATTATATCTAAAACATCAACAGCGGAATTAAAATAATTGGCAATTTTTTAAAAAAGAAACAGTAACAGAAAACCAGTGCTACCAAAAACGCTCGATGTATAGAAAAAGAGAGCAAATGGAGGACGTAACTGCAAGAATGTCAATAACTACATTGAATGTACATGAACTAAAATTCCAATCAGAGGCAGAGATTGTTGAGCTGGTTTAAAAATCAAGATCTAGTAATATATTGCCTATAAGATAAGTACCTTAAACTCAAAAATACAAATATGTTGAGAGTAAAACAGTTGAACAAATATATATCATGTAGATAACCCTAAGAGAGCTGGAATAACTATTATCTCTCAATAATGAAAATGGCTGAACTGTGCTATGTTCACAAAAGGCAATTGTGTACAAAAGAAAAAGTGAATGAATGCCCGTTGTGCAGCTACCTGTGACTTAACTTCATGTGTTATTTTGAGTAAGAAAAGTTATAGAGGAATACACAGAGAACTACTCCATTTGTATAATATATAAAAACATACACAACCTATGCTGTATGTTTCAAGGAAGCAAACATATTAGTAAAATTATAAAGATGCAAGGAAATACTAAGCATGAAAATCAGAGAAGTAAATAGATTTTGTGGATAAGCTATTTTATATTTTTAAATGTTTACAAAATCAATGTTTTAATGTGATCCCTATGCTACTGTGATTATTTGATTTGTAGGAAAATTGATGTTTTCCCTTTTACTCTCTTAAAACTTTTAGTGATTTGTCTTTAGATTCAGAGTTGAGCCTTTTTATCATGGTGTGTTTGCACCTGCCACATATTGATTTTAATTTTATTTTTTCTTATTCAAGGGTGAGGACTTTTAATATAAAGGTATATTTTGCTCAATTCAGAAATTTTTAATATATTGTTTATTAAACTATTTTCTATTCATCTTTTCTATTCTCTCACTCTGGATCAAATATTGGATTTCCTCAAGCTCCTTTTTCTACCTTGAAATTTTACCGCTTTTTTATTCATCTTTTCTCAAATTTATTTGAATGTAATTTTCACTATTTTGTACACATTGATTTCATGTTTATCTAGATCTTCTGTTGTTCATTTATTTTGCTTCCTTTTGGAAATTGTGTTTTCAGTTTCCGAGATCTTATTTTTCTGGTTGCAACTTTAACTTTACAGGATGCAATTCTATAGATTCGATAGTCACTAAGATATATTGAAATGTTTCAAATTGTTGTCTGTTTCCTGCTTTATTTCTACTTCCTCAGAGTTCTGTCCCATGTGCACATCCTCCCATTTTTCAAATTTCATGCTTTTAGGTTGCCTTAAGTACTGGGAAAACCCTTTTCCTTGCTTATAGCTCTAAAGAAAAAGCAGTTCAATTAGTAGACTGGTTTTCTGTACAGAAAAATAGGCCAAACACATCCCTTCCTGAACTGACTGAGACCTGTGCACTTGTCTATTGCTTGTCTAGGGGAAGCTTTTAAGGATACAGTGAAAGAGCGAGAAATAATTACAGAAATGTTTAGTAGTCAGTTATATTAGCTGTGTGAGAGTCGTGTTATGCTTATTATCTATATCCTTTATTTCTTTTTGTTTATTGTAGGGAGGTGAACTTATTCCAGTTTTTCTCTATTTCCCTTTCCAGTTCCCCACCTTGGGTAGAACTTTTACTCATTTAAGGTCCCATTTCAAAGTGTTTCATCCTGGGGTAAAAGAATAATCATGTTATTCATAGGGCAAGGTATGGATCCTACTCACTCCACTCTTCTGTAGGTAAATATTCAGTTAATTTCTCTAAGATTACCATACAACCAATTTTGAAATTTGAATTGCTTTATGAAATATTTCCTACATAAAATAATGCAATTCAAATTTGTATGTTAGAAAATGACAGTGTCATTTGTAGGATCAGTGACCCCAGGCCAAAGTCAAACTTCCTGAGTTCACAGTTCAATCCCAGCCTTACAGATATCCTCAAATTCTTCATTTTTTAAATTGGCATAATGTTAGTATCTGACCCATGGGACTGTACCATAGATTACATGAGTTAATAGGTGCAAAACAATTTGCAGAGCGCCTGGCATATAGTGAGCACTGAAAACCAACCAAACAAGCAAAAATGATATTGGTTCTTATTGCTATATTTTCCAAAATTATTTTTAAAATACATTATTGAGTGATGTATGCATCATATATTCTACTTCAGAAGGTAAAAGGAAATTTACACCTTAGAGAAATTTTTATTTTTTCTATATATTGTTTCTCCAGAAAAAAACATTAGAAGGCGAAGATAATTAATATTTTTATTCAGAACTGACTTAAGTCTCAGTTATATCTGTTTATTTAAACTTGAGCTAATTATTTCACGTCTCTGGGTCTATTTCATTTTCATTACATAAAACACAGAGTAGCACGTCACACATTCACAGGATTACATGACAGAAGGTGAATGAACACCCTTGTGGCATCACATATTTATCAATGAAACCTTCCTCTTCTTCCTTCTAATGAGGAATAAAAGAAGAGTTCGTGCATGCTGTTTCCTGGGTTTGTTTACACACTTGGGCATATCGTTGCTCTCTATCAGCAGACACCAGATAACTAATTACCAACGTGAATCCTTAATGAAATCTAACTGAAGACCAAAATCAGAAAGACATTTTAGACCAAAATTTAGAGGGACTAAATCAGACGAGGAAGAAATGTTTATTTTATAGCTCCAAATCTAAATTAACCCTTTTGTCATTGGTTTAGTTGACCTAAGCAATTTTATTGAGAAAATAAATTTTTGGTTTTTCTATCTTTTAAAAAATCTGAAACAATTGGTTTGTACAGATTATGCCACACTAATAATCTGAATTTAAACAATTTTTTCATGGAATCAATACCATCAAAGTAAAGAGACCAATATTGAATAAGGGAAAGCATTTCTGATGTATGCTACTGGAACCCTCCAGTCCCAAGACACTTAAAAAGAACTCCATGAGATGTTTGCTTCTGTGGCTAAAGACTGAAGAGTGAAAGATTTGCTTTATAGTTCTAAACAGAATACACTTTTAAAAATTTAGCAATATCTTTACTTATAAATTAAGAAAATAAATTTTTGCATATATGAATTTTCATCTTTAATAAAGAGATGATGTCACTCACTGTATTAATATAATAAATAGTTTATTTATTTATTTGTCAGGAGAATTTATTTTAAACATATTGCTTTCATAGCAAGACAGTTTTATTCTCATACCAAATCTTAGTTAATGAAATCTTTCACATTCTACAGGCAGAATTTATGTTCCTTTCCATAACAGTTTATTTTGATTAGAGACAGAATTTATGAGATATTGCAGGTGTCTCATTTCATAACTTAAATCTGATGGAATATATGTCCAAAATTATATAATGATTTTCTTGGGAAAAACTGAAGTTTAAATCACTGACTTATCTCCTTTTGTCAGAGCTTTCTCATTAAGTTAGAACAGACTTAAATGTCTCTTGAAATAACAATACTGTGAGTTTTCTTAAAATATGGTATTCTTTGTGTTTCAGGGTCTTTATGTACAAAGGGGCTATGGTTTGGTTAGCTAAATCAAGTAATACACCACCTATAATACTTAGCACTTTGTGGCTTTGTAAAAGTTATGTCTTTTTATTGTCCCTGCAGTGGTGAATTTTAATCATATATTTTAATAATAAGAATGCCTCAAGCAGTGATTTTTAATAATTCCTTTGTCTTATAATGATACCATTATAAAAAGTATTTCTTTATATATCAATTCACTACATTAGGTGATAGCAGCACAGTTTGGACAGAATTGTAGCCACAGAATTGTAGACCAAACATTTTTCCCTATCATTTTATTTAGGTTTTAAATAAAATATGAGAAATGTGGATCCAGAAGTATTGTAGACATCCCAATGCCACACTGAGTGAAGTTTAAAGCCACTTTATTAACCATGTAGAGCAGACAACACCAAGGAACATGGGGGAAAATACAAAACTTAGTCATAAATTTGGGACCTCAAAGGCCTATTTTATTAGGGAAAGGGTGAGTCAATAAGCTATTTCTGCTAGTCTACTTAAGTGACCATAAAGAATCTGCTGAAGTTTATGAAAAAGAAAAGAAAAAAAAGTCATATGGGAATTTTTTTTTCTTTATTGAAGTGTAATTTACATATTATGTCTTTACTCCATTTTAAGAGTACAATTACATGGCTATTAGTAAATTTACCAAGTTGTACAGCTATTCATATAAATCAGTTTTAGAGGATTTCCTACCCTCTATTGAGACCCCTAATCCCATCTCCAAATACATTTCAAAAAGGCACTCTTTTAAACTGTTGTTATTTTCTGTAAGGATATTTTCTAGATTTTCATTCAATGTCTAAATTTTCCACTTTGTCTAATAGTTCTGACTTCATTTGGAATTAATAAAATACAATGTAT
>CAUYRT010073278.1:0-37798 GCA_963574885.1 Lepilemur ruficaudatus
CTGTAGTCCCAGCGACCCAGAAGGCTGAGGCAGAAGGATCGCTTGAGCCCAGGAGTTTGAGGTTGCTGTGAGCTAAGCTGACGCCACGGCACTCACTCTAGCCCGGGCAACAGAGTGAGACTCTGTCTCAAAAAAAAAAAAGAAAAAGATGTATTACATGGTCACGGAACATTTCAAAATTTACTATATTGTGAAAAAACTGTAGATTGATAATGCAGGTACTCAATCATCATGCCAAAGTAGTAAAATTAATATTGATATTAGGGCAACTGCAACATCAGTTGTAGAACAGGAAACCTAACTGCAACAACAGAAGAGGAGATTCCATTTCACTTCTAATGAAAATTGGAAATGAGCACCTTTCCCCACAGGCTTCTCCACTCCAATACAGCCCAGGGAAGAATGTTGTATCAGCCCACATCATTTTATACAATGAATGCTTCCTACTGCAGGCCTGTGTACTAAGCTGACATTTTGCTATCTATAACATCTTCAGCCCAAAACACAATCATTCTATATGTTCTTTCAAAACCAGTAAACATTTCTGTTAACATATTTAGATTTGTATTCTGGAACCACTCGCTTAGGATTATTACAGGCAGAATTCAAAGTCTTGTAATACTCAAGGCCCTCCGTGAGCAGAGCACCCAGCTAACTCAGGCCTGGTCTACTGACTGGCAAAGACTGACAAGTAATAAATGCATACTGATCTAAGTGGGTGGTAATTTGTTAAGCTGCAGCAAGAGAAAATGAATGCAGTGACTAATTTCCTTAAAAACTTAACTGAAAGTTCTTGGCATAGGTGAGTTCTTACATTTTAAAAACAGCTGCTTCCTTCACTTGATGTTGCACAAATTGCATCAAACTGAATGTATCTCCCAAGCAAATAATAGTGAGTGGGACCTGAGTGAATAAGTTATTTACACTAAACTATTGAATATCTGTCACAGTTTTACCAAGTTTCATGTGTCCCTTTCCCATGTACTGATATCACAAAGGTGATGAACCTCATAGAAATAAATATGAATAATCTGAACATTGATTTTAACAATAAATATGTTCCTTTTAATTAAACCCAAGATTGCAAACAAACTTTTCTTGGAAAAAATATTTTCTTTTTATAATGCAAGGCAATTTTAGAAAATACAGATAAACAACAACAACAAAAAAGCACAAATCATGCATAAATACACCCTCCAATGTCGGCTACTACTTTCCTGCTAGTGTGCACCGTCCAGCTCTCTTTTCCCTTACACAGAAGTAATTTGAAAAGTGGGATCACAAAAACGTATTGTATATCCTGTTTTAAATTCTTCCTTTTACTAAAAAATTTAGCTCAATAAACATTTCTCACCGCATCCTACCTAAATGTAACATAACACCTCCTTTCTGGAGTCACGGGAATAAAACAAGTGTGTTCGTTTATTCATTCCTTCACTCATTCATTCATACCTTCATTCAGCCCTTCACTGTGTACTGAGGTCTAAGTCTGCACAATGAGTAAGAAAAAATCCTTCCTATCAAAGGACTCACAGTCTAATTCCAAGACTGATGTTCACATGAATTATCACCAGCCAAAGAGCTTTTCAGTAATACATACTTCTACTGAAATCCTGCCTCTCTTGCTTGTAGCTGTATATAGTCTTGGCAAATTACTGAACCTCTCTGCACTCCTTTATTTATCTGTAAAATGTAGACTACAATATCCACAGTACTGAGCAGCAGCAAAAATGAAATAGTATATGTAGAGCACATACTCAAGGTTGTGGGTACTCAGCAGCTAACTGGTTGTAGTACCATGTGATAAAGACCAGGACCACCCACGTTTCTTAGAGAAGGGAGTCACTAACAAACAGCTTATAATTCATTCACTCCCTTTGCCAGCGGTCGTCTCTGATGGAACGAAAAGGAGGCTGACACCTGGTCTAACTTTCTTGTCAACCAGGAGTTGTTGGGAGGTAGAAGCCTGTAATTTCTGACATGCCCTTAGCAGAATATCCAGGCTAAGGATTACGTATTAGTAAATATTAATAGAACCCAGGATCCAGAAGATATGGCTGCCTAAAGAATGTCATGTAAGATATACAACTTTCTGGGGGTACAAACTAGAGATGTTTATATTTCAAATGACCCTGGCTGTATGAAAAACTCAGAAACCTCATCTATTTTGGGTCAGAGGGGTAGGTCTAATTGTGAAGAAACGTCCTGGGGAACTGTCCTTGTTGCCCCAAATCTTTCTCTGCCTTGTCAGAGGCTTCCAATTGCCTGTATCTTTGACATTGTTTAGTAAAGCTCAATACTGAGTAGGATCTCCAGTGTGAGTCAGAGTTGACAGTCTGAGCAGCTGTAGCTCATGGAGTGCTGCTCTGGGAGGAAAGAGCTCAGAGGAGGAGTTGGAGGCCATCAGCAGGCAGAAGGAACAGACGAGGAGCTGAAAGAGTGAGTGGTGTATTCAGGGAATGGGACTATGGCAATTGTGCAAGCACATGCAGGAAATGGGAAGGGAAGGCCAAAGTTCAAGTGCAGAGGAAGGAGGGAGCTGATCATGAGGGCAAGTGCCCCTGGCAGAGAGTTTGGACTTCACCAGGCAGGCAAGGGGAGGCCACAGAATGACTTTTATCAGGGTATTGTTCGACCAGAACCCTTAATGGCCCTTAAGAGGGAATTAGGATGGAGTGATTAGGGCAGGGGGACCCAGGAGAAGGCTGAGATCTGTGTGAGAACAAACAATACGGGAACGAATGAAGACTCGTGGCTAAGGAAGGGGGGAGAGGGAACATTTGAAAGATGTCTAGGAATATATAAGACTTTAAAGAAGCTTTAATAAGAGAAATAAAATATGGAAAGAAATAAGTATAAAAAGAATTATAAGAATATCAGATCACATTTTTAAGCTTTCTATTATGATAGTCAATGGTGCACCTGCTTGAAATATATTAACTCATTAAAACCTTACACTAACCCTTTGAGGTAAGCTCTGTTATTATCACTATTTTAAAAATGTGCAAGATGAGGCCCCAGCAAGGTTACACAGTTACGAGTGGCAAGGCCTTGGGCTGTAAACCAAAAAGGCCCAGAACCCAAACTCTTAACCATTACAGTATCAGACTACTCCATAGACATGGCGGAAAACCACAGAAGCCACAAGAGAGACGGCAACAAAAAGGCAAGCACTGTTCAGTGCAGGCTGTGATTTCTGGCTGGTTACGGGAGGCTAATCTAAAAGACATAGACTCAAGTTTCAGAACACAGTGTATTACATCTGATATATCACATATTAAATATAACTCACTGAATTACTTTTATAATTTGGAAAAATCATATTTGTGTTCCTCTAAAATGTTTTTGGAAAGATGCGTTTAACAAGCTCTCCTATCTGACCCTGGCCTGCCTTGTTGATAATGCTTTCACATCAAATATTGCAGATGTGAATTTCGACTCTTGTTCAAAAGTAAGTTTAGAAAGCAGATGCTTCTTTAAAATGCAGATGACTCCCTTTTCTATATTTTATTATTTAAAGAATAGAAAAGAAGGCTCTGAAAAGTCACACCAAAGCTTCAAGTATAAAGAGTGAATAACTTATTACCAAACCAGTACCT
Organism: Lepilemur ruficaudatus; assembly: GCA_963574885.1. Taxonomy (NCBI): domain Eukaryota; kingdom Metazoa; phylum Chordata; class Mammalia; order Primates; family Lepilemuridae; genus Lepilemur; species Lepilemur ruficaudatus. Next base: position 3,600 of record CAUYRT010073278.1, read on the forward strand.
TTCCCAGGGATTTAATCTGGGACAAAAGCACCTTTGTGACTTTAAGATGTATTCAAGCCTTAAGATGACTATAATGGTGGATGTAAGAAGGACCAGGCCTGCTTATGTCACCTTCCAAATCTGTTTCTCAGCTCTCCATCTTCCTAATTCACACTTCACGTCCTCTATCTCAGTGGTGAGAGGTTTGGTTTTTGTAAACCGGAGAAGTCACTGAAACAGACCTAATAATGAAGTAAAGGAAATAACATGACATTATTGTCTTTAATGTAACATGGCAAAGGGTAAAGTGTGTCCCCAAGTAAAAAGCACAGGGACCATGGGCTCACAGTGCCACCAGCTCTAACATGCAGATTCTAGGGAAATGTGGCCTTGGACCTGGTACCAAGCAGGGTCGACAGGGACTAGCGTGTGTGGTCCCAGGTGGACAGCATTCCTAGCAAACCTCTGGGTACAGTTCCATTGATGGAGTTCCACTCCCGCCTTAGACTTGCAGATGGGGTGGCTGTACCTGCAGTCACCGAGTTGCATCAGAAGTAAAATCTGGGTGCTGACCAACATAATATCTTATTGGCTGTAAATCTGCCTGAAGTTAATCTTGCCAGGGCCTATATAAGTATCAGAAAATCTAATAAGCTAAGTGTCAGAGAAGTGACAAATAATAATGAGGAAAAGTGTGGGAAGTAGGCATATAGTACTGGTCAGCGGGGGAGGTGTGGGTTAGAGGTTGGAGCCTCCATTGGAAATAAGGAGGCATTGGGGGGACAGGTCCCTCTTACGTGATTCAAGCTGACTCATTTGACCTCGCTGTACCTGAATTTCTTCAACCGTAAATAAAGCGGATGCATTACTATTTTTAGTGCCTTTCACTTATAAAATGTTAAAAATTTATATGAGTTATAAAAATTAAATAGGTATACTAGCTACTTATCGTACAATTCAATCAATCAGGAAGAGAGTCTGCATGAGTTGTTTAAACCCTCTCACCATCAAGATTCCCTTTCACTACTTTTCCAAACTACTATGTTTGAAAGATGTTTGCCAAATAAATAGTACTTAAATAATTTTCTGGGTTTTGCCCTTTATTGCTTTCTTTTCTTTACTTTGTCTTTTTTTAATGTAAAGACACATGTAGCTATTAAGGAGGACTTCAGAGCAGCCTAAGTTAACTGGTGTTATCAAACGGAGTTGATATAATTTCTGCCCAAAGCAACTTGACATTTCAATTAAATTGTGCAGCCTTCTCAAAGGAAAAGCTGCATTTTCCTTTGAGTGCTTTTGAAATATTAAAAATAGCACCTGGATACCTATGATTAACCGTATGGATCCTAGAATTGGAGCTATTCATACGCAGTTTGCTCCTCTGAGTTGGACAATGCTGTTGCTGACGGTGGACCTGCTGTGAATCAACTATGTCCCTCCAAGTCCAGCCCTTCCAATTCCTGAGGCCAGAGTCCCATTCACACAACTCACTACTGCACCATGCCCTACTTCAGTTTCATTGGGACTGCAGGGATTTTTCCTTGTGGCTTCCTGCCTCAGTTTACCCCGGGCAATCTCTGATCACCTGGTCCAGACAGACATGCCTCTGGGCCAACACTACTTCCATGTAGGTAGCCTGCCTCAGTTCCAAGTTCTCAAGCGATAATTCTGAATGGGCTGTTTGCAATATTAGTGAACACATTTAGAAACTGGAAGTAGTAGTTGAATCAAGTTCAGGTTTTACAACTATAACAAACAGCCTGCACACGGGCAGGAAGCTTTGCTGGGGAGAGTGTGTGGAGCAGTCAGTGGGACTGAACTTTATAGCCACCCAATGCAGAAACTCCCATCAAGACCTGTGACCTGTTGATCATTAAAGAATTTATCAGGGAAATAACTGTCAGTGAAACAGTAAAGAGGAAAGTCTATCAAAAAACGGACGGTAGATCTGTGCGATCCAAAAAAAAAGAAAGGATAGATTTCATTTTGATCCAGGGAATAGGACACCTTTTCATATGCACAGAATTATGTCACCATCTCAGCTGAATTGATGGCCTGAAAGCTTTAAAATACTCCTAAACATAGTTTAGGAATAATTAGGTAAACTTATAAACAATTGATCATTACCCCACAAGCCTAGAATTAACCCAAACACACACATTTGATAGTGTGTGCATAGCCATAACTTTTCCTTCTTAATTTATCCTTATTCTACTGGGTTCACACTGATTCCAAACTTTTGACATTATCCTTGAGGTCATTCAGGCGACTCTGTCTATCTACTCTAAAAAGCTTAAAGGCATCTGTCAACTAATTAGACAATTTCTCCAGCAGCTTGTATTCATGTAAAGGTAATTCGATGGATTTATTCATTGGTCATGACATCTAATTGTTTCTCAGAGGACCTGATTCAAAGCCCTCAGAAATGAAGTCTGGGAATAGAAACTACCTCTAACAGTAACAAGACATTGAAAGTGAATATCTCAGAGACAGGGTAAGAAAACTAAAGGGAGTTGACACAAAGGCTGAAGGTGGCTGCCTTACGCTGGACTAATAAGAATCCAAGGATCACAGTATAACGTGGCAACATCTGCCTGGAGACAGCGTCTGTGTGCCCGACGGCATCATGCCAGGGAGACGTCTGTTTTCCCACAGTGGCCCCCAGGCACTCATCATGTCTGCAGCAGTGTAATCCCCACAAACCTGGGAGAAACTCTTGTTCCAATATAACCGCCAGGGACGAGGCCCCAGCAGCAGACACCAAGGCGACGGTTCACACTGGTCTGGGTGCTCCTGCTGTTGAACACCCTGCAGATGGATGGACCTCATTCACCCTCTCAGCCTTGGGAAGGGCATTACTTACACCTCCCCAAATAAACAAGAACTATCCTCAAAACACTTCCTATGTTCCATATTTTCCTGTATACTGAATATCTTCATGACGCTTTTAAAACAGTATTTTAGCCATTTTCATGCATGCCCTGAACCACCTCCGGGGCCTTCACACACTCAAGGTGGAAACTGGGAACTGGGTGCCTGCCTCAGTGACCCTCTCGCAGATGCAAGGGAATTTCAAGCGCAGAGGGTCCACAGTTAACATCTTGTTCATCCTTTTCGCTTTTCTGGAGAGAAAACTGAAACTCTAAGGGACGAAGAAAGCTGGTCTTTACGGAGTCTCTGGAACTGTGTGAGGCACTTTGACAAGTTAGCTCGCTGAATTCTCACAGCCACCCGGGGGTCCCGGCCATGGCATTTTTCACAAAGTCTGGACTCACACAGCTAACGAACACAGGCAGAGGGCTTGCCGTCCTTACATCTGACAACGGGACGGCCCTTTCCTAAGATCACAGAGGTTGCGAGAGAAGATTCTGGGTTTAAAATCAGTCCTGGTTCTGTGGCTTTCTTGCTTTCTGTTATAGAATATTTAGAACAAGATTCTCTAAGGTACATTTGGAGCAGTAATACTTTAATAAGCACTAGTCCCTCACTGCCTCCATAACAAAACCTGTTTTTAATAAGTTTCAACTTAATGGCTTAAATGGGTTTTTTCCCCACAGACTAGATTTGGTATAAATATTTTAGAGAGTGGAAATATTCTGCCCAGCCCTCTGCTGTGGACTCCCTACCTCTCCTTACCCTACTGTATAGGTTTCCATCTCATCTTGTAACGATGACCAATGTCTAACCCAACACGTAATTCACGCCCTTCCTTTCACCCCCACTCCCACTAGCATGAGTCCCTCACAGGCCGGGAGTTTGGTCCGCTTGTTCACAGAGGTGCTTTTGAACCCTAGAACGGTGCAGGTCACACCGTGAGCACAGATGGAGGCATAACTCTGGTAAATTACAACACAGGGAAATTTGAGGGGAAGTGCATGCGTATGTTAGTAAGTATAAACAATCATATAATTCTGAATAGAATACATTCTGGACAACAAAAGAAATCATGGAGAAGTCTGGTAAATCCTGCTGCAGATTTGCTTCATAATAACGATTATATACTTACGTGCACGTACTTTTTTTTGAAACACCTTTGCTATAAATGAGCGATTACCCAACTGTTCCACAGAGCCCTGGGGTTTTGCTCTTGACCTCAGAGGCCTCTGAGTAGACAATGTGGGGGCCTGGGAAGCCCTCTCATCCGGCATGTGGTTCATCCACTTTAGTATATGCAGTTGCTGCTCCAGGGTTCACATTACAGTGTAGGCTTTGTTTTTTTTTAATTTGTATTTATGTACATTTGTTTTTTGAAAACCACTCTCAATATTCATGCTATAACTAGCCTAATTTCATTTTGTTAATTATGTATAACCTTTTTTTACAAGCTGGATGTACCCCTCCTCAAATTGGGACACTCATAAAATGTATTTTGTATCTGAAACTGGCACATCTCCGTGCCAAAGTTTTCAAATAACCATACCTGGAGCACAAGTGTGAATGGGGGGCTCCAAACGCTCACCTTGGATTGAGCCACACTGTGAGTCACCACAAAACTTCCAAAAACAATAAAAGGGAGAGGCAAAATCACTTATAGCACAGAGAAGTACAAGGCTCCATTTCTGTAATAAAAACTACCACTTATTAGCTGGGCACAGTGGCATGCACCTGTAGTCCCAGCTACTCAGGAAGCTGAGGCAAAAGAATTACTTGAGCCCAGGAGTTTGAGTCCTGCATGGATAACAGGGTAAGACACCTTCTCTAAAAAAAAACCAAAAAAGCCTCCCAAACTACCACTTATTGACTATCTACTAAAGAAAATCTGCTTCCATATTTGCAGAACTTATTTCTAATTCTCACTATACTCTAGAGAATGTATTAATGAATTAGGAATAGCAATGACATTCCTAATAATAGGAGATAATGATCAGAAAGGTGATTAACATGGCCAAGGCCACAGAGCTGGAAATCCCCCAAGCAGCATTTAAGCCTGGCCTTTCCTCAGCACGTACGCTCCCAGGCACCAGAATGATGTGTGCACAGGCATGTTCCACAGAGGCTGGTCAAAAGCGACTAAATGAAATTCAAGTCTGAGAAGGAACCTTCCACCGGAGAGCCTAGCTTAGGATTTAACAGCAGCCCAGCCAATGGCATCTGAAGTCTCTCATTTAATTACAGTGATAGATAACAACAGCCGCTCACATCATCTACCAAGCGCTTACCATTGCCAGACACTACTCTAAGCACTTAATTGTCTCAAATCGTTCTAGAAGGTCAACATTAGTATTATGTCCACTGGTAGATGAGGAAATGCAGGCACACAAGGTTAAGGAAGGTGCCTAATTTTACACGTCTGTGAAGTAGTGGAGCAGGATTTGAATGTAGGCAGTCTGACTCCAGAGCTCATATTTTTTAATATTGAGCTCTGACTTTAATACATATAGGACCATGAAATGATATTATGATACATAAATTATATAAGATTTGCTTCTTCCCTCAAAGGAATCGATGGTCTAATCAGGGAGACATAAAACAATACAATGGGGTATTACTGTGTGTATATTTCCAGAGGAGACCCTCAGTGTGGATAGGCAAAGTCGGGCAGGTTTCATGGAGAGCTAGCACTTCCTGGAGCCCTGGGAGGATAAGCTGTTCTGAGCAAGGCTGAAAGCATTTCCTAGCAGGGGAACCCAGGAGTAGAGTCATGGACAGGGCCTCTATTCAGAGGATGCTGACCCGACTGGGGGACAGGGACAGGTTCAAGCAGAAAGGCTAGATACACACCGTGCAACCTGATGGCATAGGGCAAGAGTGACGTGGGGCTGGGGATGCACATCCTCTCTTGCAGTTGGAACGTGAATGCCTTTGCAACAGTTTGTGCAGCCTCCAGTTGACCCCTAAGGTCACCTGAGTTTGCAGATATACAATATGGCACCTTTGGATGAAGCAGGCGGACTTCGGGGACATAAGTTGTAGGTGATGGTGAACCGCACGGAAGCGCAGTTCCTACGGGTGCAGGGTGGAGGGGCAAGGACCGAGGGGCTGGAAGGCTGCCCTGTCATGGGGGCTCGAGCTGCCCTTCCAGGGAGTGGGTGGGGTTTGCTTGTTCAGTCAGACTTTGCTTGGCTGACAAATAGAGTTCAGTGTGGGTTATGGGATGCATTATTTTAATAAGTTTGCTATTGCTAGAATTTTTATTTTCACAGGAGGAGACGGAAGTGGCTGTGCCTTATGAAAAGGAGAGGAGATGCTTTCCAAGGTAAGCCCAGTAAGTAGCACCAGGGTGAAAATAATTTTGTGATTTAAAAAAATGTTGGTTTTCTGAATAATGAAATAAAAGGAGAGTAAGATGTCAATTCGTGATGAGGAAATCACTATATTTCTGCCCCAGCCCCAACCAGCACAACACAGGGACTGACCACCTGCTTTGGAAGGGCACAAAGCCTGTGAGGGCAAGCTGGAGTGAAGTGTCTGTCATCTGGGGGTAAAGTAAATAGAAAAAAATCTAAAAAATCAACCAGTATCTATGCTTTTATTCAGTTTTTCTTACTTCACTAGTTAAGAAAACAAACAAGTAATGGCTCATATTATTTTGCAAGGGTCTGTATTATTATTTTGACATACTATTTTTACTTGGTTTTAGAAATCCTATAATCTTCATTCTCAGAAAACCTAATGAGATGAAATACTTTAATGTTTAAGCCCATTTGAAATGCTTAGCTTTTATGGAAAAATAAACAATGACTTTGACATGCAGAGAAATTTGGTGTTACTTCATTAATATTAAAAATAACTTAATGATTTTATTTTATAATATTAACAATATTTAACTGAACTGATGTCCATTTGGTACCAGTGTGCTCTGGAAAAAATAACACCCAAAGCATCTTCTTCTAAAAGTCATGAAAATTGTTTATTCAAAGTTTTATGCTTTGATAAATTGACTAGATAGATAGCCTTGGTTTTAGATAAAGTAGTAGACTTACTTCCCCAACAACATAATGAATTGCCCTTCTTTTCCATAAATCATACCAGTAAAATTACAGAAAACAGAATGCATGTATGATACATGGGCACAGAAATATGCTACAAATAAGGAAAAGAGCCCAAGAGTAGGGCTGTTAATAAAAAAGATGGGGAAAAACGGGCATTCTTGTGAGCACGTAGGTTTAAATCTAGGAGATCCAGGCCTGGGCCAATCTTAGTTCAGCAAGCCTTACAGGCCATCCTGTGGGAAAGGAGGATGTGCAGCATGATGGGCTTTCCAGACAAGAGGGGAGATGCTGGGAGGGCAGATGGCAAGAGGAGGGCTCCAGGTGGGATCGAGGCTGAGCAAGTGTCTGATGTCTCTACACAGCCTGACTCAAAGAACAAGTGATCATTATTTTCCAGTCAATTAGACACAATGCGTGATTGTTGCAGCCTGGTGTGTATTCAATTAGGATTGTAATATGACGAGGCTGAGAGTAGAGCTTTTGCAGACTTCCCTGTGTCTGTATCTAAGAGCCTTCTCAGGGGATCCATGGTGACACCTCCCTGTGGGGGTCTGTGGCCAAGAGGGGAGAGGGGGCCTCATCTTGCCAAAGGACAAGGCATTGTGGGGCTGAAATGTGAAGAGGAGGTACATTCGTTAGGAACTTCCTACGATCCAGCATGTCTCTGACGAAATAATGGACTGCGAGGCCAAGTAATTTCCTAAAGTGGAACCGAGATTCAAACACAAGTCTCTCTGTCACCAAAATCCAGGACCTGTTCATTGTGCCACACTGCCTTCCATGTGTGTCACGATGAAGAGGTTTTGCAGGGGTTCTCCAGAGGGAACTGCACTGACCATCTACGAGTTCCAAGAGGCCCAGCTATGAGGGCCTTGACTAAGAAGGCTCCTGCTTTACAAGTAGGTGCTAATTGGCTGGTCCAGAATTCCCCAGCTGTTCTCTTCAAGCCTAATGCTCAAACACGCACATATGAAAAAAGACAAGGAGAAAGAAGACAGAGATGTGACTAAGTGACTACCCTCACAAAGGTATTATCCATAAATACAATTTTACTTCTAAACCTCCAATTTTCTGTTGAAGTAGAAGCTCATTATAATATTGTAGAAATGTTTTCAATAATTTTCAAGCATTCGACAGACATTTACTGAGAGCTTGATATATATAAATCACTGTCAGAATACAAATGTTTGTTGATTCAGTGGTATTTATTGAGCACGTACTATGTGCTGGACTCTGAAGATTCAAAATTAAAAAAACAAGACCCCTATCCTGTAATTGCCAGTTGCTTAGAATACATTTTTTAAAAAATCATAGCAAGTGGAAATGTCCTCAATTCCTCATGAGATTTCTATGACAGGAATGATGAAAGTCATAATCACTTTAGATGTCCACCTTCCTGCATAAAGAGAAACCAAAGAGAAATCATCCTGAACTCACACGAAGGAAATGTAATTGAAGTGATATGTTTCTTTTTTTCTCATCAGGATACTGATTACAGAAAAGAAGCTGCAGAGAGAAAAAGAGGATGACATGAAGGCAATGGTATTCACTTCAGGGTTGACTCATGAACTGTCGCAGGATATGAAGCTGCATGAAATTCTGTAGCGCAGCCAAATATTAATTGAAACAATTAACTGTAGAAAACACGTGGCCACGACAATATTAACAGTGCATAATCCTTTCTAGTTAAGAGGTCCTTACCGGATTACTGCAGAAAAGCTCCGGAGTTCTAATTACCTGTGGAAGTCCCACAAGGTTACTGCAAAGCATGGTAATTAGACGGTTGTAATATAAGGTGTTAGCAGGGGATTGAGGATTTGCTCTAAGTACCATGGTGTTTTCATGGCTATTTACTGAGCAGAGCAGCAGAATTTAACGGAATTGGGTAGAATTCTCTGCTGACTATTGTGAGCATATAGTTAACCAATGTATCTTAATGTGAGTTCCATGGTTTTTGTGGAAGCATTGAACACTATGATCCTTAACTCATATAAGGAAAGAATATAACCTGAATGAGGTGGATTATGTGGATTTATTTTGGGGATTTATTGTTCTTGTCTTTATGAGGCATTTCATTCAGGTGTATTACACTGCTCCGAGATCTTGGCTTCATCAGGCATAACCCAGCATTAGAGAGGAAATGGCCCAGTGCCACCCCCAACTCCAGCTCAGACTTTTGTGTGCCGGTTCTCTTTTACAACAGAATTGGGATATCACTGTATGTTTTTCTGAGCTTTGAGGAAGCTTCTACAACTCATGCGCGCACAGAGAGAGAAATTTCATATGTTTTAGTGATAGGCACAATATACTTATTAAAAAATGCTGATAAATATATAAGATGTATCAGCTGAGTGAAGGAGATGTCTTTTCTTTTTTCTTTTTGCAAATCCTGAATCACTACTCTCTTATGTTTCTTTGTGTATTGCAAATGTGTACATAAAAATGAAATTCTGGCAATAAACTTTCCTATGCTCCCAGAGTAGAGCACATAAAAGTAATCTAAAGAAAATATTGGCATAGCATTCCCATCTCTGCTTTGATTTTTGCTCAGAAAAGCAGCTGCTGTCTAAAGGGTTTGCTTTGCCACCCACTGCCGACAGGTGCCAACCGCGTCAGTCCTGGAAATGGCGGCCAAAGAGGAAGTAACACCGGTTCACTCATCTTGGCCCAGGCAAGGGGAACTTGCTGGGCCACAGAGAGAGCCATTCAGTCAGTCAGTTCTCTTCTGCTGGATCCTTCAGTGAGGCAAACGTGAAAAGCGGCTGCTGGGAGGACGCTGGGGCCGAGTGTGGAGAGGCCGGTGCCACGGCTCCTTTGGGGCTGCTCACTGCCGTCAGCACTCCCCTCACACTTGGGCTGTGGGGAGCTGAGTCTCCTCTCAACATTTCAGCAGACCAAGAGGGGATCACTGCTCTGCTGAAGTACTTGTTAGTCAAAAGCTTGGAGTAAAAATTCTCTGTGGCCTCACCTGCCTGCGTGTGATGTATATCCTACAGTGCGGTCCCCAACATGTTTGGCACCAAGGACTGGTTTCATGGAAGACAATTTTTCCATGGACCTGGGGTGGGGTGTGAGGGGGCAGGCAGAGCTCAGGCGGTGATGCGTGGCCAGGTTCCTCACAGGCCACGGACTGGTACCAGGATGCAGCCGAGGGTTGGGGACCGCACCTACAATGCATGAAAAAGTTCCAACCAGAACAAAGGAAACAAACCGATCCCCAGGAGGCAGTCTGGAGACAGCATCATGGGCTGAGAGAGCTGAAGGGTTTGGCCAACCAAGGGGAAGGTTTCCTTGCACTTGCTGAGCAAATGGCTCTTTGCAGTAGGTGTTCAGGACCAGGGAACCAGCAGGTGGTTGAGCCTAATGATGCTTTGGTAACCGTAAGGGTCTACCCTGCTGATGGTAACATCTACCAAGACCACACCCTACCTCCAGGGGCTAAGCTTGTTTCTCTGCCAAGACTATAAAATCTGCGAAGGTGGGATTCATGCCACATCTGTCTTTGTAAACCACAGAGCGACAAGGAAAGTACTGTGTATGTATGTATGCATGCATGCACGCATACATGTATGTACATATGTATACATGTATGTATGTATGCAACAAGTACTGTGTATGCATGTATGTATGTATATATGTATGTACATGTGTATATAATCATATACCTTGTATATATGTAATTATACGTCATTTGTGTCTGTTCAGTTATACATCATTTTAGTATCTTTATGGAGGAAGGAAAGTAATTATTTGCAGAACGGATTTCTAAGTAGAAGAGGTAATTCCTGGTACAACATATTTTAAGGTGTTAAAAATCTTCAACTCCAACAGTTTAAGGTTGATCAAGGGTGCTGGCTTTGAGGACTCTCCTTCATCTGTACCTCTTATCACCAAGAGGGAAAAAGGAAAACTCCCTTTCTTACAGCCCCCTGGCATGGTCTAAATCCCTCTGAGAGGCAGCAGCAGCAGTGGAAAGAAGGGGAGACACTCTGAGATCCACAGGCTTTGGGGGCTCCCAGGTGGCCTCCCCTGTGAGCAGTCCTTCCGTATCCACCATCCATTCGCCCTTTCTTCATCTCTCACTTATAAGAAGTGAAAATCAGGATTCTTTATAAAACAACAAGAAAAAACAAACTCAACAGATTTTCTTTTTTAAAACCCCACCATTTCCACATTTGTCTAAAATGCCGATTTTACATTTTTCTGTGTTCGCACTGCCGTTGTAATGATGGCTAATTCCTTTCTATAAATATAGGAATGGCCCAGTTGAAGCAATAAAATTTGACTGGCATATTTTAAATTAATAGGGTATTAATGAAAATAGCACAAGCAGAGATTATATAATTTTATTTTTTAGTTAGTACAAAATTGTTTTGTCTCCTAACTTGTAAGGCCCATAAGCCGATTCTTTTTTCTTATTACACAGACATGTTGAGAGTTTTTTTATCTTGGCAAGATATGGGCTGTAATTTAATTGACTTAGCAACACTACCAAGTAACACATTTATTCCTGAGGGAAATTTCTTTTCAGGCTTTCTACTGGAACTTCTAATTGACTTCTATTTCTGAATAATTGTTGAAACTAATAAGTTGGAAGGGCTGGAGTTTTCAAATAGCTATAAATGAGGCATCAAGGTATTTTTTTCTCTTTGCCAAATCTGTAAGTGAGTTAATATTGAGTTAATAGTGAGTTAAAAGTCAGTATTTAAAATTTTGTCCTTTGAATGAATGTAATAGACGAATCAATAATTCTGAAATGGCCATCATAATGCAAGAAGATTAGGCTCCAGGTACACCAAATACATAATTATGTTAGAGTTAGTCATTCGAAAGGAATGCAATTGTGTTTCACTAGAGAAACAGCAGTATGGAAAAGAATGAAAACATGTAAGAAATTCAGATGGACTTTTCCTGGAAATTGCTGAGATTTAACATTAACTGTGGTTCTTTCTAAATATCATACACATTATTTCTCAGTTCACTGGTGATACACCATCAACATCACAAATATTAACAGATATTGGTGAAATGTGTAAAAGGAGTTCAACAGAACCAATTTACAAACAATGAAAATACATGTAGTTTTAGAATAAATGTCATGTATACAGGTCTATTTTCTTGCCCAAATTTCATAATTTTCCTATCTTGGTCAACATCTGCAAGGACAAGATGAATAAATCTCTCCTTAGGTAAGCTTCTTCTCTGTTTGGTTTCCTCCAAGTGGAAAGCCAGGAATGATGCTTCCTCCACATTTCCTATCAATCATAATTCTATTAGTCAGCTGAATAGCTTGGTACACTCAGTGCCTATCAAATATTAAAGCCTTCCCATTCTTGAAATTCAAATAATAGCTTGGTTTGTTATCTAGCACCAAGTCTGCACTACATTACAAATTTATGATTACCTGTAAATTTCATGCTGATATTTAAGTTGTAAAATACGTTGACGCCTTTAAAAATGTGAGAGAACATAAAATTACACAATCATAAAATAAGTTAAGAATTATGGCAGCATAAATACTAAGGTCCAAATTCTATCAGATATGTATTTGTATTAAATAATCCAACTGACATTTGTTGTGCTCCTACTGTGTGGCTGAGGACACCATGATAAGCACTGAGAACTGTGAGAAGGTGACACAGTCCCTGCCTTCTGGGAGACGACATCAGACAGGCTCACAAATGAGCAGGTATTACACACTATCACAAGAGGTGTAAAGGGAACAAACAGGAAGCTATGACTGGGCACCTGGCTTATGTGTATATGTCATGGGACGTTGTGAAGCTGAGACGTGCGGTTGGGAAGGAGCTGTGCAGACAGCAGGGAAAGAGAGGGGGCAGGTGACAGGCAGCAGAAGAGCACGGCGAAGGCCCTGCACTGGAAGCCTGCTCAGTGTCTGGAGAACTAGCAAGAAGGCCAGTGCAACTGAAGCAGGGCAGGCACGGGAAAGAGATGAAAGGAAATTCAGGTCTTTGTAGAGCATTAGAAAGAATTTGTATTTTTTCCCTAAGGAAACCATTTTGGGAACAGGGGACCAATTGAATTTATACTTTAAAAACCCCACTCCAGCTTGTGTGTGGCACATGGACTGTAGTATATTCAAGAGAGGAAATGGAGAGACCATTTGGTAGATTTTTGCAGTAGCTGAGGATGAGGTGGTAGAGGCTCAGAGACAGAGGGAGTGAAAATATTTAAGATACTTTAGATTTGGTGATGGTTTTCAGGTGCATCAGAAGCGGAGACACCAAGAACAGTGCTCAGGTTTCCGCCATCAGCCCCGGCGACAGTAACACTCACTGGCGTGGGGAAGGGTGCTGGAGGGAGGGTGTCAGAGTCAAGATTGATTTCGAGACAGGCCTTTGAGAATCAGTGGGGTTTTCAAGGAGTCAGTTTAGTATGACATTCAGACGTTCTCAGGAGAGTTCAGGAACTAAGCTATAAAATTAGAAGTCATGAGAACTCACACAATATTTAAAGTAATGCCAGTGGATAGTAGCTGTCTGGGAGCTCGACATCTGATCAAGGAGGAGAAGCCAGTAAAGAAAACTGAGAAAAAGCCACCACCAATGAAGAAGGAACACCGAGAGGACATGGAGCTCTGGAAGCCCATAGCAAGCACACAGCGAGTTTGTTATCATTCTTATATCCAGTGGAATATTCCAGCGGAATGGAGAGATCAAAAGCCAGATTGGAATGAGAGAAGGAATGGGAGGTAAATGAGTGGAGACAGCATATGGTTACCCCACTCAGAAGAATGAAGAGGCATAAAGAAATTGAATAGGAATTGGAGAGGATAAGAGGCTCAGGGCTGGGCTTTTCTTGCTACATATTTGTTTACTTACTTTCTGAGCTTGGGAGAAGTAGAGCATCTTTGTAAAATGCAGGGGAGATGTAGCAGAGAAGGACAGTTGATGAAGGCTGGAGAGCAGGTGAGTGAAGCAGCCAGTCTCTACAGGGGCAGAGGATGTGGGAGCCAGGGCCCAGAGTGGGTGGGGGGCTGGCTGTGGCTTGCAGCGGGGATGACTGGCTCATGGGAGGAAGACAGGACCTGAGATGGATGCAGATGTCAAGGATGTTGTAGATTTGGTGGTGAGGCAGTGAGAAAGGTCCCTTCTGATGACTTCCACTTTCTCATTTTACATTAAAAACAGATGAGTACAGTATAGTCATAGGGTAAAAGTGAGAGGAGGAGAGGTTATGGGAGGTCAGAGGGCAGAGGTCAAGATATGAAGCGGTGCATAGGAGCACAATAAATTGGGCAACCAGAGAAGAGTAACAGGACCTCGGACAGTGCTGAGTGTGTCTTTTATGAAGAATTTAAGTGAAATGAGTGAGCCTGGTTGTGTGATGATCTCCAGCTCTGTCCAGCTGCCTGGGCACAGGCAGAGAAGGTAGATACAGGGTTCATAAAGGGTTCAGACCGGTCACCAAGAGTGAAGACAGAATTTGGGGAGGGATAAAGGGATAAAGCCTCTAAGTCACTACTTAGAGGGAATGACCAGAAGACCCCATGCTGCACGATGAGGAGGGAGAGGACGTAGCTAAGACAAATGACAGGAACCTCAGAGGAGGCTAGGGCTCCAGAGGAAACACTGATCTCCAAGAGAAAACTGTGGGCTGCGAAGATACCAGTTTCACTTCAAGGGCCTGGGAGATGTGGAGAGGGAGAAGGAAGCAGAGGAAGGGGTTTCCGTGTGGGATGGCCGGATGCCAGCGAGGTCCCAGAGGTAGGAAAACCAGGCAGGGCACAGAGGGAAATACCCTGGTCAGGGCGGAGAGTGTCTGAGGGGCAGCTACAGGAGGGCCAGGTGGTGGGCATTCGCGGGGGTTGGGGTGCACGGTCAGCAGCAAGTGGGAGTGTGGAAGACAGCAGTGGGAGGGAGGTGGGTCCCTGGGGCCTCCCCGAGGGATGGGGGCTGAGGCCTCCCACGCACAGATCACAACCCCTGAAGGGGCAGTGACCGACTCACGTTCCCTTTCTTCCTCTCCTTTAGCCTCTCGTTGCCTTTTGTGCAGAGATGACAAATACTGTGTGGAAGAATTTCACAGTGTTTCTTACATTTAGCTTACATACTTCAGACTCTCAAATTCCTATTTTAAACAAAAATGGAACTGTCTTGACACTAGATTATGACATTTAGCCTCTTTGGTGTGTCACAGAATCCTTTCCTGAAAATCTTAGGAAAGCATGAATTTCTCCCCCTCAAACAAAGCTGGAAATTGTCTCTCCTTCTCAGGGTCTGAAAGCTCTGGGGAGAAATAGCACCACTGTGTCACTATCCATGGATAATGCGTCACTATCCATAGAGTTGACCTAACAGGGAAGGTTCTTGTTTTCTTTTCAGGGTAGGGGGTGCAGCTAACAAAGTCCCAAACACATAGCTTATTGATCTCTTGACCTGGCTTTTCATTGTTTTATTCCTTTGTTCAGTGATATTATCGTGCACCTACAGAGTGCGAGGGTTTTCTCAAGGGGTTGGGATGCAACTGCCACTGGAAAGCCCAGTTCCTTGCCATTAGGGAACTTACACGATAGAAGGAGTTTTTATTCTCAGAGAGAACACACTGCACTCAATATATTGCACCCATGTGACAGGAGGAGCAGGGTCCCTAGCTCTATCATTCTGCTTGGTGACCTCTCAGATTACAGTAACTATCATTACTCTCAGGTAGTTCTGAAATGGTCATGTTGGTAAGAACTGACAGCCCTTAACACAAAAGAGACATGATAAGAATATGGAAGGATCATGGATATATTATATATTCCTATTATGTGAAAAACACATATATTATATTCCTAGCAGATAGTGAGTCACTGGTAGTATTATAGGTGGTGCCCAGGTTACAGATGAGATATGTCCCTGAGAGTGTCTTTAGGTCAGATTCATATGTAACTCGGATCCCTGAGGCACAGTGCATATACGGTAACAGAAATGATAATAACAATACTATAATGGCTCATATGTGGTAATAATAATACCATGTAATACAATAATAATAATACCCCTGTACTATAATATTAAGTCACAGAAACTATTGTGCTATTTCTTTTAATTTCTAGGCTAATAGGGGTGTTATGCTCATTTTGATTGTCTAACCAAATCAATAATCACCTTTCCATTTCAGTAACTAATCCACTACACTGCTTAGCAATAATAGATGCTACCGTTGGAGCACTGTCCTTCACATGTTCTGTTATTCTCACTTTATCCTCTATGATTGTTCCCACAGCTGTGCTACAGAAGCCTAATGTCTTTCCCACGAACGATGGCATCTGGCCTTTCTCTGAACTCTTAATTATTTAATATTTCTATTTCCATTTCCATTGTAATCACCTTTCTCTTTGCTGCAGGCTCACCTGGACTTACAGCAGACTTTCACTTTGGAGGGTGGTCATGAGGGTAAACACAGACTCACAAAATTGTAAGTTAAGATGAAAATGATGCTGTATAAACAACCAGACTAGCCATACTAGCCGGGAGCAGAAAGATGCCGTGGGTTTGTCTACATGCACAGAAGAAACTAGCTCTGGAATTATTAGTTTAATTATTGAATTATATTAATAACTTATCCTTATGAGGAGCCTTGGGAGCCCATTCATAAGTACGGAACGCGGTGAGGTGGATGGTCTGTAACACAAGGGCTGCCTATACTTTCACATGTTGGAAGAAACATGTTCTTAAAACAGTGTCTTGCCTATGGCAAGTGGTACTGAAGTTATTATTACGATAATGATAAAATATTATTACTTTCATTATAAGACACATTGCAGAATGGGTATTAGACAAACTATTCATTATAATAATTTAAAGTGAAGACACTGAAAGTAAAAACAATACTCCTATTATCCAGAACTTCATTAATCCACCTTCTGTTAATCAGGATTTAAGCCTGTTGTTGGCTGTCTGTTTTCATGGTGGCCAGTTCAATGTCAAGCAGGTGAGTGGAAAATAGACTTCACACCCAGAAGGCGGCACAACTGGCTACTGCCCTCTGTGGCCAATACATGGTGGCCACACAGTTTTGGACACAGTGCCAAGGAAATTTAAATTTTAGCCTTGAAAAGGACTCATCAGCAATCAAAAATTAGTAGTCAGCTAGGTTGAAACTGATAAATGAGGGAATCAAGGCAATAAAAAATAATGGCACTGATTGAAGGCAAAGTGGCAAAAAGCTAGTGGCCTCTACTTAGAAATCATAGCTCATGCAAATTAGCCATAACACATGCAAATTAGTGAACCTCAACATTCTATTAAAGAACACTTTCTATCAGCTTTTAATTTTTATTGCTTACTGTTGCCCAAATTGTTCTTTCTTTAGAACTTTTTCATACAACAAGACTGAAAGAGCCTCTTTCTTTCTTTCCCCTCCTTGCCTCCCTTCCTTCCTTCCTCTCTTTCTTTCCTCTATTTCTCCATTTCTTTCTTTTTGTTTCTTTCCTTCTTTCTGTCTTTCTGCCTTTTTGAAAAAATGGAGATCCATGGCTTGTGTGGGATAGTGAATAAGCACTTGGGTGGGTACTGCAAGATATGCAGACAAGCCCCAGTCACCTCACTTGAAACTCTGAGTCAAAAGGTAACAACATGAACTGAGAACAGCTAAGATAACTTTGAAAAGAAAGAACAAACTTGAAGGACAGATACTTCCTAATTTAAACACTAATTAAAAATCCAGAGTAATCAAGACAGTATGCTATCAGAATATAGACAGACAAATAGATCAATGGCACAGAAAATAGAGTATAGAAATAGACTCTCATGCATATGGCCAACTGATTTTGAACAAAGGTGCAAAAAGTGCAAGGTCAGTTCAGTAGCAAAAGTAGACTGTCTTCAGTGAATGGTGTTTGAACAACTGGATGTCCATATGCAAAAAATAAACCTTGATTTATAACTTGTACCATACATAAAAGCTAATTCAAAGAAGATCAGGTATCTTAAAATAAAACATAAACCTTCTAGAAGAAAACACACGAAAATCTTTGTGACATCTAGTTAGGCAAAGATTTCTTAGCTATAACACATAAAACACAATCCACAAAAGAATAAATTGGTAAATTACACTTCATCAAAATTAAAAACTTACACTATTTGAAAGACACTATTAAGAAAATGAAATAAGCCACATGCAGGGAGACAACATTTATAAATCATATATATGATAAAATACTTGCATTCAGAATAAAGAACTCTTACACTTTTATAATGAGAAAACAACCTACATTTTTAAAAATGGACCAAAGATTTGAACAGATACTCCACCAAAAAAGGTAAAATAATAGCAAATGAGCACATGAAAAGATGTTTAACATCATTAATCATTAGGAAAATGCAACTTAAGACTTTAATACCACTGCACATTTACTAGAATGTCAAAATTTAAAAGACCGATGATATCAAATACTAACTAGGAATTGGAGCAACTGGAACTCACACATTCTAGGTGGGAATGTAAAATGGTACAACCACTTTGGAAAGTAGTTTAGCGGTTTCTTAAAATGAAACTCCTAAAATATGATTTAGTCATTCCACATCTAGGTATTTACACAAGAGAAAAAGAAATATATGTACACACAAAGACTTGCATAAAATTTCATAGCAGCTTTGTGTATAATAACCAGAAACTGGAAACAACCCAAATGTTCATCAACAGTTGAATGGATAAGCAAATTATTATTATATGCATACAATGGATATAATTCACCAATAGAAAGGAAAGAACTTTCACTATGCATAACAATGATAAATCCAAAAATAATTCTGCTGTATGAAAGAAATCACACAAAAAAGAGTACATGGTAGCATTTATATATAATTTGAGAAAATGCAAACAGATCAACAGTTGTGTGGGGAATAGTGGGGAGGGCAGGGAGGCTTGGGTATTCCTTATAGTGATTGTTTCACAGGGGGAGGTTGTGTATAAACTTATCAAATGGTACACTTTATATATGTGCATCTTGTATGTCTATAAATCTGTTGAAAACAATAGGAACCAACATTAGCAATCTGATTAGCTCAGGCCCACTTCTAGGTTATAAATCAGGAGGTCAAAGTTCAGAGAAGAAAAGGACTTGCCTGAAGTCCCAAAGCTGAAAAGACTTGAAATTCGGTCTCAGATCTGTCTGAGTAGAAAGCCTCTCTCCCCACTATATCACAGCCACTCATCTTAACCTTCCTAGGCCTCAGTTTCCTCATTTATAAAATATCTAGGTGGGTAAAATACTCTCCAAGATTGCTACTACATCTAAAATTCCAGAAATCTATGTGAAACAAGCTGACTTCATATACAATTTCATTCATTTAAAAAAATCTCTCATTTCAGAAGACATCAAAATTCCTTCAAATTTTACAATCAGGATGGCAAGCATTTTCATGTATGAGTTAATGGCATGTCTGCATTTCTCCATCAGTAACTGATGTCTAGATTCCATCACATATTCTTTGGCATGAAGGACTATGAGGACCCTCCCAAGGCCAGCCCTTGAGTGTGTTTGGTTGGAAAGGTTGGCCATTTACTATAAAGGTGCTTTTCTGAAAGTTTCAGAAAGCAATAAAAAGCCATCAAAAATGAGAGACGAATGGAATAACTTGTGTCCCCTCTTCACTCTGAAAAACCAGGAGTCTTTGTGCTTTCTCAATACTCCCTAAGATGCTCACCATTCCAACAGAGCTTAATAGCAATGTGGATTTTCAGCACCTATCAATGTAGCATCCATTTCCTACTTCTTTTTTATTCTATATACAGTCTGTGCCACTCGTACAGATTATATTTCAATTACCTTTCTCGGTTCACTGACTCACATACATTTAACTTGATTGCTAGGTCCCTTGATGCTGTTTTTCCATTGCTGGTTTCCATGATCTTATTTTTGTCATAGGAGGTTCAGCCAATGGTCACAACATTCCAGAGTGCACATCTGGACTTTCAAGTGTGTTTTGGAGTTCCCGGATTTAGAAACATGTACATCTAAACATAAAACTAGGGTTAGTTTTCTGAAGTCTGACTAATCATAATAGTTGACACATTTGATAGTTCACTAAGGAAAAAGAAACTTTGGATACAACTGAAAAAAAAAAAAAAAGGCTGTGTACTTACAGTGAACAAGGCCTACCAGCCCAAATGTAACTGACTGAACCACAGATCATGCCTGTCAATCAAATGGCCTTTTATCTTTCTTGTCTCTAAATATACCCTTTTACCACACAGCTCATGCTTTAAAAAAATATTTCTGTGGTCACAATGTCAACTGCTAACTTTATTTTCTATTTACATCATCCACTTATGAATACACTTTTCTTCAATTTAATTAGTTAGTGTCACTCACACATTAATTGGGAACATTGTAAGACTGAGCTAAATTTGAAAAATGCCACAGTGTCAGACCAAGTCACATCAATCTTATAACTACACATCACAGCCAAAGGACAACTGAACAACACCCTCACAAATATTTTTATACTGGAATTGGACTTTTACATTTTTATTTGAATGAAAATTATATATTAAATATAGGGAGAAAACCTTTAAAGATGAGAAAGATCATTTTTTTTCAAACCTCTCAATTTTAGTTCTAGTATCTTCAGTTCAGCATAAGCAAAACTCAACGCAAAAGAATAGTGAGCTGAAGCATACGTGCTCTAAGAGCATAAATCGTCAAATATTGATGATGTTTCCTAGTATTTGTGGGTTGTCAGACTACACCTACACACATCTAAACTGTTATCAATGACGTAACTAAGTCAAGAGTTCAGTGATGCAGCAAAGACTGCGACACAACACAGATTCTCTGGCCACGAACAGTGAAGTGTTTTTCTTTGTGCCATGCTTTTAATATGCAGCAATAACTGCAGAATGACAGACTCCCTTAAAATAGAGGACAAATCCTACCAAAGGAAATTTAACGGCTTAAACAGATGTTCCAGAGAATTACTCAAAATTAATGTTCTAGTCACAAGATATTTTAGCCATTTTTATTAAGAACAAGTAACATGGTGAACTGCTATGTTGCAACAAAATATAGTAGGTATTTGCCTTTAATAAATTAATTATTAACATATTTTTTGTATGTCTATTTCCAAATAAGACTGGATGGTCTTTGAAAGTAAAAAACTGCCGTTTTACTTGTATTCCTATCACTAGCACAGTGTGTGGAGCTTATTCGATGGGTAGACTCTGGATGCATTACACATGCCTGCCTTCACCTGTGCCGTGTAGTACAACGTAGAGGAGACCCTGGCCAAGGGCTACAAAGCGTTCACATGACAGTCATCAGATTTACCAGACATACAAGTTAAAATCAGTAATATATTACATAAAATAATATCAAGCTATATAAGCAAACCCAAGAATAAAATAGTTTAGAAGGCCAACTTTATAAAAACACAGGATTTTACACTGGTAGGACCATCCACAACTGATTAGCCCAATCTCCTGACTTTACGAGTAAGGAAACCACTCTGGGATAGTAAAGGAAAGGCCCAGCTTACACAGAGAGCTAACTTCAGCCCATGGCTTATGTTGTCTTAGGAATCCCGTCAAGTACATACTTTTGAGGTGGCTTTTCCTGAGGCATTTGGCCCTGGGCAGACTGGGGCATCTAAAGGAAGAACACAACCTAAAGGTTGCTTTCGAAATGTTTACAATTTAATTTGATGTATAAGACATTTACATCAGCTAATTAGGTAATGATCCACAATGGAACGGGAGATGTGACGTTGGCCCTGGGGAGGTTTGGGGGTGGAGGACACTGAGGTATCTGAGGTTACAGATGGGACATGGGCAGACAGTCCAGGTGCTGGGAAACAGTATTCTAGGGATGGGCACAGATAGGAACAGAACTTCTGCAGGGGAAGATAAGAGACACTATGGCACTCACAAAGCAGGCTTCTGGGAGTTAATGAGAGAGGAATTCAGGTAGTCAAGGAAGAAAACTAGGAGGATAGGATACTAGATTCACAGTAGGACTGACCAGAACATTGATGTGGTGAAAATGGAATCCTGATGAGTGCAAAGACAGCAAACAAGTGGACAGTGACGGGAGGTCCTGGGAATGAGGAATTATGAGCTTCCTGTAGAAATCAGGAATAGATGCTGATCATTACAAAGCTAGAGCAGAAAGCAAACAAAAAAGACAGAAGCACTGGAAACATGGCTGAGACAGAACCCAAAGATTTAAGTTTGGGTCTTTTAATTCACAAGTTATTTTTAAGCTATTAATGAACAAATTAAGGACTATCTGATGTCATGCTGTGCAGGAGAAATTTCTATGATGGTGGAAATATATTCTCTATATGGACTAATATGTTAGCCATTAAACATATTTAAATTGTTTCATGATCACGAGAAACTCAATTTTAATTTCATATAATTTTAATCCATGTAAATTTAGATTTAAGTAACTACATATGACCAGTGGCTACATAACTATGTACATAATGCACTCAGTTTACCAGAGAGCCATGAAATGAATGCCTAAGGAGAAGGAATAAAATTCTACAAATACGTTCTATACTGCTATATTCATATTGTATATTTGCTATGTTCTATGCCACACTATACTGGCACCAAGAAACTCTGTTGTTACTTTCAAATGGAATTTTTAATTTATCCATCCTTTCCTGAAACATTCCAGAAAGGACTTGAGACAGGTATATAAATATATACGAATATAATAAAATGAAAGTAGATGAAATAAATGGAGAGAATATGAAATAGTAAGAGACTACTAAGGATGAAGAATAAAGACAGCATATGGAAATATATGCCATAAAATGTCCTATGTCATAGTTCCTTAAAATTATATTGCATAAGCTTTGGAAGTTCTGATCTTCCTCCTGGCCAAAACAAAGGAAACGACAGGATCTCTAATAGTTATGTTATCTACAGCATAGAAAGCATATGTGTAATTCAGGAGAATCAATGTTTTTCCTAGTCTGGAGTTTGAATATCGCTGACTGAATCAAACGAATCATCTGATCAAGTCCTGTGACTCTCGTTAAGCTTGTGAGCTATGGGTTGGCACGTTCCTCTCCAGAGCTGGAGAAGCAAAGGAAACTGGACTATAGTGGGGGTGGAAAGAAGCAGACAGAGAGGTGGAGCAGATGCATGGAGAAAAAGAAGGTGTCTTTGGTTCCAGTGGCCCCCTGAGGCCCACACTTGTCCCGGAGAAACATGAGATACCCTCATTCTTAATAATAAACCGCTCTCTTCTCTTCTTATATTAGCTTTAGTTGGTTCTGGCCCTGTGAACCAGATGAGTCTCAGTGCAGAGAGAAATGTCTTGAATGAGCTGACAGAGAGCAGACACTGTGTTAGTGGGCATTGTTCCCAGCGACGGCTCTACAGGAAGGAACTGTGTATTCCTGTCTGCATTTGTTCTTGCATTGCCCTTCACTGTGGAATGAGCACAGCACTGAAGCAATGTCAGCAAGGGTCATCGACAGAATTTTCCTTCACTAGCACGCTCACTGGCCTTTTCTCCCCCACAAAGTGAAAAGTGCAATATCACTTACATTAAATTGAAAGAAAATTAATTTTCTGGTCTTTTTGGGATTCCATGATACTATTCATGGGCATGTGCAAGTCACAGCCTGAAGATCACCCTGCAACCACTATATAAAACATTGTTCACCACAAATGAATCTTAATAATAACGTTTTTAAGTGATGGAAATTTGTCTTTGTTTTTCACAGGTGTTTTGTTGCAATGCTCATCCATCCTATGCTGAATCTAGAAACCTAAACATTACTTTCAACACCTCCCTCTTGTCTACCCTTCTTCCATATGAGGTCTACCACAAGTCCCATCAAATACACTCCCAGTAATTTGGGAATAGTCCATTTCTTTCCAGCTCCAGCCACACCAGCAGCACTGCTCTAGGGAAGCTGGCATCATCTCTAGGCTGCAGGGACCTAACCACTCCTTCCTGGTCTTTCCACTCCACTCTTGCCCCTTTGCAATCATTTTCCTTCCTCTGGCTGGAGTGGTATTTTAAAAATGCTGATCTGATCAAGCCACCTCTCCTGTTTTAAGCTTCCAGGGTTTGACATCTCCCAGAGTGTCTAAAGAAGAACCAGACTGCACCCTCAAGATTCAGGCTGGATGGGCCCTGCCCTCCGTCTGGCCTCCTGTCACTCTGATCTAGGCACTCAGGTCTCTCCATTCCTCAAACTTGCTTTGTTCCCTCTTCTCTCAACCTTCTATCTCAGGATGTTACTTTTGCCAGGACTGTTTTCTCTACTCTGCCCCACCACCTGTATTTCTTCTACTTCTTATCTAAACCAGTAATTATATAGCTGTATGGTTTTTGATGAATGTCCAAAACCCCCACTGAATTGTAAGCTCCTTCAGGGGGAATAATCTTATCTATTCTGCAAATCACTGTTCCCCCCTTTGATGCAAACAGAGCCTGGAATGTGGCAGATACTACTACTTATAAAATGCATATATAGTAAGATTTGCTTTATGTGGTATTTTAAGGAAAAACTTTATAAAATGTTGAGTCCAATGCAAAGGTCTTTATTTTTACTTAGGTGATATAAATCATACCCTATCGTTCAATAAGATGCCACAGTTCAACATATTTCCCAAAAATGTGACTAGGAATACCTTTTTTAATGAAAATTAAGGTCTATTTCCAACTTAGGAGAAAATTATTATAAACTATTTGCATAAGTTTTAAAAATTTAGTAATTAAATTATGCATTTCTATGTGAAATAAAAATAGAAAATTTATTAGGGTACTTTCCTCTAATATGTATAATATTTGCAACTTAGAAATCTATCTCCCTACCATGTAGTTATGGTGTCAGAAGGAAAGTATATTCTTAAAACAACAGCTAAATGCCTTCAATTCACAGTACTTGGCATTAAATCCCTCAGGCATCACAATAGCTCTGTAGTCTTTTCTGCAATAGTATGTCAAGCATACTTACACACATATTTTACTGGCATCAGAAAAGCAACTGCAAATGTTTTCTCTTATAGTCAAAGTCCTTAAAAAAAAGACTCCATTGCTAAGCTCTGACAAATGTGCCCCCCACTACCATACTGGGTTCCTTTGCAAATACACAATTCACAATTAGAAGCAATTTTGTAAAATGCACACTATCTTCCCTGAAGACCAGAATACCTTAGAGTGGTTAAATATATAATTGGGTAATTTTCTGAAATGCTTATTATTTACTCAAGTCTCATTTGAGTCTCACACTGGTAAATAGTATATCCCTGTTAAGTGTTATTATATCCCAAAAGCTTCCATAATCTTCAGTGCTCCCTTAACGTTCCTATAGACACATCACATTACTTGGGGATGTAGATCATGAAACACAAACACTACCTGTGCCAGGCTCCTCATTTCAATGACAAGCTGGGCTTCCTCTTCCCTGAATTGGGGTTTCCTAGATTATAAGCATAGTGGAAAATGAACAACAGGACTTTTAAACTTCCTTATGATTTAGATTATGTCTTAGCTGGTTGCAAATCTCATTATCAGCTTTACAGCTGTTTTTCTACCTTGATTTATTTTTGTTTTTGGATCAGAAGGAAGAATGGTAAAATTGCAGCCTAGAGGTTTGCTTTGGAAAATAAAGTTTGAAATTAGCTGTTGTTGATTTATACCCAGTGTGCTATACTTAGTGTGAATGTACAGTTAAGCATATTTTATAGGTAATTACTCCTTGCATTGCTATGACAATAGCTACAGAGGCTGTACACAGCCTAGAACAATACCCAATTCCTGAAACCGTACCTTCTAAAGTGCTATATTAGGTAAATAAATTCTGATGACGGTGGTGGTATTTCACCCAAAAAGAGATATTAGGTAAATAAATTTTGATGGTGGTGGTGGTATTTCATCTAACAAGAGATCTTACTCCCTCAGAAACCAACATTTTTTACTACTTGCTTTGTTATATATGAACAATAAAAACTCACCAAGATCACTGATTTCACTGAAATGAACAGAAAGTAACTAGTTTGTAACTGAAATGAGCATGTTTTCAAATTAAAATAGGGAGTAAGAAATTCAAAACAAAAAGTGCTCTGAGTTGTTTTAGAGGGTGAAGTGTCCCAAATCCTTTTACTTCTAGCCTCTACTGCTTTAAGGCCTACTATTTTTGTTTAATAACATGCTATTTTAACAGCAATAAACTCAGGTTTCCCCTCTATGTCTCTAATAGAAAATAATTAAAATTTGGTCTTTCCTCTCTTGAAAATAGGCTGTTTTAACTCACAATACAAAATGTGTAGTTCTTTTGTTTATTTTTCAAACAAATACAATATTAAGAAAACTCAACAGTTTTCAACAAAATTTCCACTATGACTTGGAGACTACAGGACCCCCTATTGTGCCTGGTGTGACCTTGGTAAAGTACTGAAATAGGATCCTTAGTTATTATAACAGGAATGACTTGTGCATACTGTTGCTGACCATACATTTTTTTCAGTGTAAAATTATCCTTGCCATGCCTTACGGACAACCCCCTCCCGTGGTTCCATGGAACATAGTTTGATAAATTAAACATCGATCTAAATACACTACAAAGAGACTGAGATGCTAGTGTCTCTCACATATCCATTAGTAGGTACTTTCTCTACTTACTGATTTGATTGTACTTATTCACATTGAGTCTGATCAATTTCACAGAGGCAGT
This sequence comes from Lepilemur ruficaudatus, assembly GCA_963574885.1. NCBI lineage: Eukaryota > Metazoa > Chordata > Mammalia > Primates > Lepilemuridae > Lepilemur > Lepilemur ruficaudatus. Next base: position 30,163 of record CAUYRT010073278.1, read on the forward strand.
AAATAGTAACTCTTGATTTAGGGGCCAACAGCCAAGGATCATAGCATCTTTGAGAGAGAAGAGGATTTGGACATGAAACAAGTGTCATGAATGAAAGGTGGAGAAGAAAAATTAGCTTTAGAGTCAGGAAGATCTATGTTTGATTTTAGCTTCTGAAAGCCTTAATTTTCTCACCTGCAAAATGAGATTATTAATATCAAACACACGGAATCATGGTGAGGCTTAAATATGGTAATGCATGCAAAAGGTGCTAGTAAATAATTTGACCAAATTAACAATTAACTAGGGTTAGTTAATGGTTAGAGTCAGGACTAGTCTCTGACTAACAGTTCAGTCCTATTTATACAATAGTAGTCTAATTTGAAGAACAAATACAAGTTAACTAATGAATACATCTTGCTGCAGGTACCTAAGAACAACCTCCAAGGCAAGCTCACCATTTTTCTTAGAAGGGCCAGCGTGGCAGAAAAAAACAAACACTCTGAAACAAAGCCATAAGCATTAGCCATTGTATTTCTGATGAACATCTAAGGATATGCAGGAAATTTGCTTATAAAGTATAACACGGTGGAGAAGTAAACACTGCTAGAAGTCACTCTTACTTTAAACTATTGATAGTTGTAACTATGTTTCTTTAAAGGTTACTGTTCTGAATGATAGTTATGAAGTTGTCCTGGCTTGGGGAGGTGAGCTTACTATTCCAAATGATAGTTATGAAGTAGTCTTGGCTTGGGGTGGTGGGAGTGGAGAGAGGTAGTGGTCTTTTGGACTTGCACTGGGAGAGGTGGCACCCTTGCATCTAGGTGTGACTGGCAGCCCCATCTGAGAACATATCCCTAGAGTGTCCATGTTTACTCCATCTTTAGTGATAGCATTCCTGAAAATCAAATGTATATCTGAAATGTATTTTCTATTAACTAAGATATATTAAAAACTTACATGTTTTATTAAATTTTTAAAAATGACTAGTTTAGAAAAATTAATGGATAACTTCATTTTTCTACTTTGTTCAAATCTAGTCTAAGTTTTTTTTCCTGCAATATAAGACATGGGTTATGGTTAAAAATCAGATACACAAGGGATTTCTGATACCTGACATAAGTAAACACTAAGTGAGCTCCTAAGGGAACTTATGCTTTCCCTTTGAAGGTCCTTCAAAACTGGGCTGAGTTTTGCCTGTTTGGGATAGTTCAGATGTATCTGAAGTAGAGTAAAACTAAAAATATCAGTGTGCCAAATATAGTAGGGAAGTATTATTTAATCAAAATTTTTCTAATTATATACATGTGTATATTTTATATGTTTACAGATCTTCACATAAAATGTATCTTTTTCTGTGGGCAGCAGTCCAAAATTTTGGTCAAGAACCTCTATCAGTAAAAAACTAAAAAATGAGTATGGATACCAATATTTATTTAATACAAGTATGACTGCTACTTTATGTACATTTAAACACATGCACAGAAACAATAAAAATTTGATGGGTGATATAAAAAGTAAATAAAAATAGGAGTTGTAAAATTTTCTCCCTGTACCACATTGGATCGTAATCTGGAATTCACTTCTTTCAGTGCACCTCTCGATTCCACCAGAATGTGGTGATTCAAATTTCAGACTACATATTGTTCAACATTATACTTGATTATAGTCCAGAAGCACATTAAATGAATTTTACTCATTACCCATTGATGGTTTATTTAGAATGCAAAATTTTCAAGAAAGGACTTAAAAGTTATACTAACAACCCAGTTAAAGCAGCCTGCCAATGCTATCAGGAAAAGAAGAGAAATAACAAGGAATGGCAGCCTCGGTAATGTGACCATTTATATTCCGACACACATTCCTTCTCATAAAACACTAGTTTGGAAAATATGATTATGTGGAATAAATCTAAATTAAGAATTTTACTAAGAACTCCTATCAATAACTTTCAGAGCATTTGTTTTTGCAAGCTTATATTTATGCAACATTTTATATTTCTTTATAATGTTAATGCTCAATTCAAAGGAATTCTTCTCATAATTTATCAATGTAGAAAATGTCAAAAGAAAAATAAGATTTTTACATTTTAGTCATAAAACCTCAATTAAACCTAAGCTACAGCTTCAGGTTTCCCACTTGAGTTGTAAGTTTCTAGAATACATTCTGAAATTGGAGAGCTATCACACCAATGGCGTACAGGAACTGTGCCAGTCATTTTTACACAAAATCTGATTTAATTATCTCTGAGTTCAGAAATATTTTCATTTTAAAAAGAGGAAATCATTCAGCTCAATCTCAGTCAAATGGGTTTGTAACAGAATCAGCACCATCTGACCACAAAGTCCATCCTTCACCACGGTTCCTGAATCCTCAATGTGCAGCCAAGTCCTCCACTTGGAAGCCGAGCTACCCGTTCCCTAAAGGAAAACCTTTTTGACACAGACTTCCAGGTGTTGGCTTAAATTCTTCTTTTCTCTGTTTCCTAGGCCTTTTTCCAGGCTACATTACTCAGGCTCCCTTGCAGGTGTGGCCAAATGATACGGCCTCGCCTAAGGAATTTAAGGGTGTGTGCCATTTCCGGGCCAGAGTTTGTATGGAAGAAACATGTCTCATTTATAATTTCTTTCCTCTCCACCAGCTGAATCCTAGATATGGGGAGTGGCCTTGACCATGAAGATACTGACAAGGCCCAGTGGGAATGTAGAAGCTAGAAGAAAACAACCACACACCCACCTGAAATGCCCACCTCAGAACCAAGCAGCAGTTGTGGGTGAGCCATTATATTTCTGGTTTTATTCTTATAGCAGTTTAGTCTACAATAACCAGTAAAAACTTTTTCTAGAGGACCCTTATCCTAACAATCTGTCCTGGTGGAGCCAAGCACTGAGACTTGGCTGTAAATGTTGCTCTAACTATTTCCACCTCGAAGACAGTGATTTCGAAAGATGAAAAAGAGTGTCCTCCATGAAATGTTTGCTGGTGAGTCCAGATTTTAAAATTAGGTAACTGGCAGGAGGGTCCCTGCATTCCTTAGGCGTGCTGGTATTGGTGCTGGGGAGCTGGCCAACACTGAGTGTGCAGAGGGGTGTCTGGGAAGGCTGGAGAACAGGTGTATCTTAGGAACACCAGGTGGTTGGACCGCTGTGGAGAGAGCGGATATACAGAGTTCATACTCAGTAGACTCTCTTTGAATCTGGGGGCACCAAGCATTTATTTCACATTCTAGAAGGCGGTTGTTACAGGCTTAAGTGTAGGCTGCCCAATTCATATGTTGAAGTACCTCAAAATGTGACTGTATTTGGAGGTAGTATCTTTAAAGAGGTGGAATAAAGTGTCAGACTGGGTCCTTACCCAATCTCACAGTGTCCTTATAAGGAAAGGAGATTAGGACACAGACAAGCACGGAGGATGGAGGATGTGAAGACACAGGGAGAAGGGAGCCCTCTATAAGCCAAGGAGAGAGGCCTGAGGAAAACCCAACACTGGTGACACCTTGATCTCAGACTTCCAGCCTCCAGAACTGTGGGCAAATAAATTTCTGTTGTTTAAGCCACCCAGGCTGTGGTATTTTTATGGCAGGCTGAGCAAACTGATACTGTGGTCAGTTACAAAAGCACTGTTGTATGTGAGCCATGAGGAAGAGCTGTCACTGGCATGTCACTGGCAGTTGGGGTGCCATCCGCATTCTTCTTTCCTTTGAGTACTCTCCCTGCCTTTCATACAGTGATTCCCTCCATAAATACATAATTCCAAGATAGATGATTTTCTAGTAAAAGTTTAAAAAGCAGAAAATATAAGAAATATTAATTTTCCAAACTCCTGTGTAGACTCAGTAATGGAACATACAAGATAACTTGGAATGCATTCAGATTTTACTGGAAATAAATAATACAGTTGCTTGGTTCAGGTGTTATACATTTATTTTCATCTTGACATTAGAATATTAAACCACTCCTCCTTTTGCTAAATTGGTATGCATTTAAGACATTAAATTCTTTCACTGTCCTGCTTTGGAACCAAATGGTATAAACTCCCATGAATATGTAAATCAACCCTTCTAAGCACATTATTAATTATTTCAAAGATAGTTGGAGGTCACCAGCTCATACCAATTTCTATGCATGAAGTCTCATTAACCCAAGACATCACACAGTGAGGCGAAATAAAATTTTATCACAGTCAATAAATGTGGGTACGTGTGTGTGCTTAAGTGGCCAAAGCAACACGAGTCTGAAACACAGCACCAGCAGGTTCGGAATAAATGCATTGGATGATGATGATGGTGATGAAGGAACAGAATCTACAGTAAGAACAATTAAACAAACACCTGTCTGAATCAGGCCGTATGTATTCAAAATTCAAAGGGATTTCAGCCTCCAATAAAACTAAATTTTCTTGAACCAAATGGCCCTGCCTTCTTTCAGAATAAAGTTCTCACCAGCTGCAAAGTTCTGTAGCACATGAAGACAGAGCACACATCTCATTTCCTGAGACACAGAGAGATTTCTCGGAGTGTGCAGCACAAGGTGTTGTAACGTTGCCGCTGCCAAGGGCGTCTTCGGCTGCCTCCAACCAGCTTCTGTTGAGGCGGTTCTCAGCAACGGAAATGCTCTGATATAAACAGTGGGGCACCTTGGAGTGGAACCACCCAAAACACCAAATGCGAAGCAGCTGATGGTGCTGTACACAACAGTGACAAACGGAAGATGTAATTTGACTTAGGTAGTGAGCTGTGCTTTCTGACATTCGTCATACGGACACAAGACTCTAATTCTCACCAAATTGCAATAAAATGCTAAGGTAGAATGCTCTCTTTTTAAGAGTTTGGAGAAGAAAGGGGTGGAAAGAAATTATTTTTGCTAGCTATTCAGAACATTCCCACCTTCTGTTTTCTACAATGTTATATTATTTTTAACCATTTAATAAGATGTGGGAAAAGAAGAAAAAAGGCAGATTGGCAAGCAGAAATTCAAGTAAAGAATCGGGGAGAAGTTTACTTGGACGCGGGGCTCCTCCTAAAGATGAGGGAGCAATGCCGCTTGTGCTACTTCAAATAGGCACAGAGGATCGCTTCATTTGTAATTCACTAAAGACACATGCTTGCATCAAACAAACATAAAATTCCATCGTCCTCTCTCAAGTAGGATTCTGTAAAGGCAGCACATTCAAGGCCAAACAGACTACGGAACAGACAGGGCCTTGTTGATCCAGCTAGAATGAGCCCTGGAACACCATCAGTTTTGTCCTACAGCTCTTTTTCTGGTCCTTGTCCACATACCAGTCACTCCTTATAATGAAGTCACTTGATTGAGTGCTGTTCCTGTTGCAAGTAGGCAGAGGAAAGCTGAAAAGCCATTCAAAAAATTTCAAGTTTCACCCTCTTCTCCCCCAGTGTTAGGACTGCAGTGTGTTTACAGCCCTGTTTGCTTTTTCCTCCTTGGCACAGGGCCAGACCATATTTCTGTGCCATGCCCTCCCCTCCCCAGCACACACAGAGTGGCTCAGCAGGGCCCTAGACTGAGCTCTGCTATAATGAAGGTGGGAAGAAGAGACGTGCCCCATTTGCAGGCCTGGCCTCCAAACATTAATCTCCAGTGTGATGTGTGGCTCTCTCTTCCTCTGCCAGCCTGCCCCATGAAGAGGATCCAGCAAGGACTCGGGGTTGCTGAGGATGACAGAACCACCAGATGGCAGAAGTTGGAGTCCAAGCCCCTGAAGGCGGGTGTGGAGCAGAGGCCCCACATCCAACCCAACCAGACCATGACAGGAGTGGAGGTAAACCTTGACCTCGTTAAGGCACTTCGTTTCCAGCATTGCTTTGGTTAGAGGAGTTAGAGTACTAGCCTGACTTTTCACTGCTCTGTACATCCAAATCAAAGGAAAACTGTCAAAATTGCTAAATCAACCTCCCCTTCCCCAAATAAAAAAGAAAGATGTTTAGCATTAATCTCAGAAACTTAGGAAGCTTAATTTGATTTCAGTTAATTTTGAATCAGAAAGGACATCAGCTTTGCACTGCAAGCACATCAGGAGTTTCAGTCCTGGTTTCAATGCTGGTGCTACAGTTTTCACTGTGGCAATTACTATTACAGAAGATCCAGGAGCTAGGGAGAGAATGGGTCATATATTTCAGAGAAGACAGACACACTGACACCGCATGTGTGGATAGGTTTCTAGGCAGTTTGTTAATATTTTAAAGCTTATAATATGGATTGCCAAATTGCTTTTTGGCAATAAATGAATTTATATTCTACCTGTTTTGAATGTGTTTCTATCCCTTTATATTTTCTACTTTACCAATTCTTTAGCATTTAATTATGTTGAACTTTTAATATGTGTGCTGAACTTTTTTTTTTAATTTCAAAATATTAAGGGGGTACAAATATTTGTGGTTATGTTGATCGCTTTTGTAATGCTTAAGCCATGGCTATAAGTGTGCCCATCACCCAAATCACATTCATTGTACGCGTTAGGTAGGTTTTCACCCACCCCTCCCCCTCCTTCCCCCTGCTTGATTTCCACTGAGTTTTACTTCCCTCTATGCACGTGTGTGCTCATCGGTTAGTTCCAATTTAACAGTGATTACATGTGGTGTTTGTTTTTCCAATCTTGAGATACTTCACTTAGGATAATGGTCTCCAGTTCCATCCAAATTGTTGCTGAAGACATTAATTCATCCTTTTTTTATGGCTGAGCAGTACTCCGTGGTGTACATATACCACATTTTCTTAATCCATTCATGAATTGATGGGCACTTAGGTTGACTCTACATCTTTGCAATTGTGAATTGTCCAGCAATAAATATTCAAATGCAGGTATCTTTTTGATAAAATGACTTCTCTTCCTTTGGGTACATACCCAGTAGTTGGGAATGGTGGAATGAATGGTAGGTCTACTTTTAGTTTTTTTAGGAATCTCCAGACTATTTCCATAGAGTCTGTACTAATCTGCATTCCCATCCACAGTGTATAAGTGTTCCTTTCTCTCTGTATCCATGCCAGCATCTGTTATTTTTGGGCTTTTTAATAAAAGCCATTTTAACAGGGGTAAGGTGACATATCATTGTGGTTTTAATTTGCCTTTCCCTGATGATTAGTGATGTTGACCACTTTTTCTCACGTTTGTTGGCCATTGTCCATCTTCTTTTGAAAAGGCTCTTTTCCTGTCTTTTGCCCACTTTTTAAGGGAGTTGCTTGTTTTTTTCTTCCTGGTTTGCTTCAGTTCTTTGTAGATTCTTATTATTAGCTCTTTCTCAGACGTGTAGCTTGAGAATATTTTCTCCTATTCTGTAGGCTGTCTATTTTCTCTGTTGATTATTTTCTTAGCTGTGCTGAAGCTTTTTTGAAATCACTATCACTTTGATACCAAAGTCAGGAATAACAAAAAAAGAAAACTTTTTTCTTTTATGAATATCCCTTATGAATATAGACACAAAAGTCCTCAATACTAGCAAACCGAATTCAACAGCACATCAGAAAAATAATCCACCATGACCAAATGGGCTTCATCCCAGAGATTCAAGGATGGTTCAACATATATAAATCAATAATTGTGATTTGTCATATAAACAGAAGCAAAAACAAAGACCATATGATCATCTCAACACATGCATAAAAAGCATGTGACAAAATACAGTACCCTTTCATGATAAAAA
>CAUYRT010073279.1:0-19306 GCA_963574885.1 Lepilemur ruficaudatus
ATTAGCCGGGCATGGTGGCGCATGCCTGTAGTCCCAGCTACTCGGGAGGCTGAGGCAGGAGGATCGCTTGAGCCCAGGAGTTTGAGGTTGCTGTGAGCTAGGCTGACGCCACGGCACTCACTCTAGCCCGGGCAACAGAGTCAGACTCTGTCTCAAAAAAAAAAAAAATCTCTTAAGTAATCAAGAGGAGAGAACTAGGACTCATGTAAAACAAATGTCACTCCACTTCTGTGAGTTTCAGTTCCTCAGCAGTGAGATAAGATAATCAAACTCGGTGACTTCAAAGATCATTATACCTTCATGGTCTACTATGAATAAATTTCTATCCACTGTATTATCCTCATTTCAATTTAGAATCTTCCAATGTCTACATGTAATGACTTCAAGGATATTCAAATACTTTCCATAAAACTCAGTTATCACAGAGGCTATCCTTGATAACCAGGAGAGGGAGAAACACACGGTATGTCCTATCCCCTGAGCAGATAGGGCATAGGTGTGTCACCACAGAGGGACACAATCTGCCTTGGATTGGAGGTCTCATCCCCAAAAAGTGCTAAATCAAATCAATTTGTGTGTGTGTGTGTGTGAATTTCCATCTCACCCACAAATGGGTTGGCGACATGTACTAATAGAACTAATAGAACATCAGTGTTCTGTTAGGATGAATATTTCATCTGCCCATATTCTTGGCTAGAGGTAGCTTCAGGGGCATGTGATCAGCACGGTTTGAAAGGAGCCCAGCCTTGGCGTTTAATGCTCTGCTGTCATCGTTTTGAAATTCTTAGGAGTCTTGTCTTAGTTTTGTTGTGTGAGTGAAGTCTGATGGGAAGACTGAGCAGGTGACAGGGACACAGAGCCTTGGCATGGTCCTGTCTCACGTCTCCTGCAGTGTCTTATCAACCACCCGCCGCCTGTGATGCCTTGAATGGGTGGGTCCTTGGCCATCCACTGCCACACACATGGAGCCCTGGACCCCTTCCCCATGTCCAACTCACCCAGCAACTGGTACCATCCCTCGCTCCCTGGTGCCATTTTGCTCTCTTTTTCCCGACTCCTGCTCAGTGACTGCTGCTGTCGCTGGGGGAGTGAGCACCTACACTGTTTTGGGGTGGGACATGGCCAGTGTCATCCCTCTCCTGAGCTGGCAGTGCTGCAGTGAGTTTGGCAGAAGGCTTGGCTACCTAACCCCTGTAGCCAAGGTGCTTGTGGTACCAAGCCCACTGCAACTCCCTGGGCCACAGGCCTGTGGGAAGGGGGACTGACTTGCTCCCAAGCACCTGTTTGGGTCTGAGCTCATCAGCAAGCATCCCCATACCTGGACAAGCGTGACATTACACAGTAAATAAAAATAGCAAATAAATAACACCATGATGGATCCAGAGAGAGAAAGAGAGGCTGTCGAACTAAGGATGATGTTTAGTATTTTAGTGACTCTAGCCATTCTTTTTTAATTTGTTTCCTATTTTTTTGAATAAAAGTTCCCGCATTTTCATTTTGCGCTGAGCTCCATGAATAATGCAGGTGGCCCTGTAATCAACAATTACTGTGCCTCTGGCATGTTCCAGGCACCATGCTAGGTACGGGGCACCTGCCAGCGAGCAAGACAAAGCACACATCAGCCCTCACGGAGTTGTCACCGACTTCATCCCTCGTGCCCTGCCTTCTTCCACCCTGAGATTCTACCAAGATTCCCTGTAAAGGCATTGATGAGGAATCACCAAGATCAATTATGTTAGTTTGAATCACTAGCTTATCAAATCTTCTGGTTTCCATCCTCGGAAATACCTCCCAATGGCAGGAATATGTATCCTCTCTCTGGTGAACTCAGGAGTGGCCACGTGACTTGCTCTGACCACTGAGATGTGGCCGGAAGTGCTGTGTGTCACTATGGATAAGGGACTTTAAGAGGCATAGGGCACATAGCTCACCCCATCTCCTTTTCCCTCTGCTGCAGTGCCTGGCAACGTTTTACATAAACGTTGGCCCTTTAGCCTGGGTGCTGGCAGGAAGGGTGGCATTGAGCAAAGCTATAGCTGACATGTAGCTTCAGAGGGACACCTGGCTGTGACAGGTGACTGAGACAGCAGTTTGTTAATGCAGCACACTCTGGTCTGTTCTCACTAATGCACCAACTGATAACATTCCATCTAAGGAGAGGAATCTCTGTAAAATCCCTAGAGATCTGGCATGACAGGTCGGACCTATGAACACGTCACGTTCGTCACTGTATCTAGAAAACAACAATCTTCTAAATGAGGCCTTGGGACCCTTTCCCTAATACTCAACTTCCCAGCAATCATCTTCACAGCCATCCCGCTCTTCCATTAACTTGTATGTCGCCTGATTCATTTTTGTGTTATCTGGTACCGACTATTTTAAATATTAAGTTGGTTCTGGATCACTCACATGTCCACCATGACATGGCAATGAAAACACATAACTGCAGATGATGGAGGTAGGAAGCTATTTTTCCATTATTCAAAACACTTTAAAAACATTTGTACCTTAACTACGCTCTACTTTTTTCCGTATCTTAGAAAAGCAAAGAAGCGACCAAGTTGAGTATATTCAAATTGACATGTATATTGAACGTGGTTCTACTTCACTGATTCACTCCAGACCTACTGTGTGCCAGGCACTGTGGGAGGCATCGAATCCCCTGGTACCCAGGACAGCATCAGGCACGTACAGAGGGGGCAATAAATATTTGTTGTAAAAATGAAAATCTAATGAATTTAATATGCACTCAAACCACCTCATGAAAACTATACGTTTTTCAATATGTTTTCTAGATGCATTACTTTTTCTTGTCTGGAAGGAAATGCCAAGAAAAGCAAGAAAAGAGGAAGGAGAAATAAGTTCAAACTGTTGCAAATTAGCACCTCAAGGCAGAACATGATGAAAAACCCAAACTACGTTACAAACACATGATTCAGCAGAAAATTTAAACCTAAAGCTACACGAAACAGTATCGGTTGAGAATGAGTTCTGTTTACCTTTCCCCCCAGGGTGGACCCTGAGATATTTCGGGGCAGGTGAATTTTCCGAGCCACTGTGATTTTATCGAACTATTTTGTTCGTTTCTAAGGGAGGGAGTTCTTCTTGGTGGGGTGAACCTTCCCCTCACCCCTGGTATTGTCCGGTTTTGCCAACTTCACAGCCCACGTGGCAAAATGCGTATCTGAAATGAGCCGTTTCGTGAGGCGCATCGGTGCAGTTAGGGAACAAAATCGTCTTGACTCAGCTTGGGCTGGTGAATCCCTCGTTTAATTACAACGGGAAGGTTAGAGACTTTTTACCGTGTGGTTGTATTCTCTAGGGATTATCCGGCTCTGAGATATAATTAATCATCCTCTGTCGAGCTTTTATCATTCGCAGTGCTCTCCGGAGCCACGGCTTTCTCCTCTCTTCGTTCATATTCCTCTGACCGTCCTCTTCCTCGTCGCCATGGACCGCGGGTGAGTTCCGCCGCGGCTCAGAAATGACTGGATATCGTTGGACCCGCGTGTCAGCCTCATTATCAGCTCACAGACACGAGATCTCTGTGTATGTTTAACCTTTCCCCTATACGGCGGTCCCAGCATTAACACGGATGGCGTCTGTCAATGTTGACAAAAATTAAATTTCCAAACGACTGTCGATAATAAAGCAGTCCTGCAAAGATGATTCCTCCAGAGCACGAGCCAGCAGTAAACACGATTTCTGTGCTGTGCTCACAGCTGTTTCCACCCGCGCTGTCTGCGGTGCGTCGTTAAGACGAGTTGATGCATCAGAGTCTAGGAGAGTCGCAAGTTGATACACAGAACTCTTTAAGGAAGGTTAGTAAAACTTCTGAGTTTCAGAGCGGTGCACATGTGCCGTCAGGACAAAACGAATCGAGCAATGAATGTCCCTTCAGGAGAAGTTATGAGGGTTTGAAGGCGTGGGGATTCATCATTAGCTCACGCTCAGTTCCAACCCAGTTTTCCTGTTCCAGCAAAGCCCTTGACCCTCTCCACGTGCAAGCTGGTGGGAAGAGAATGGCCCCTGGTCCCATTCACGGCGCACGAGAGAAGACACGAGACTTCTCCATACCAACACCTGAACCCAACAGAACCAAGCACGTCCCTGGTGGCTATTTAAGCTTGTCTCTGACAGTCTCTCTGTGGCACTGACTTAACTGGATATTTAATAATTCTACATCTCTCCTAATCTATCACTTTTCAGCTGTAAAGCACAAAAATCTGAGGGTGTATGGATTGGCCTTCTCTCCCGGAAGAGCAGAGCTAACCATTCTCAGAAAAATGGTTGGAACCTGTTGTTTTCATGATTTTCAGGGAAGAATATTCCACGATTTCTTACTTGCTGATGTTCTCTTTAACAGAGAAGAAAGCCTTTTTTCTGTCTGATGATTTTCTTATTTTATTCTCCTTTTCTCTTATTCAACATTGAGATATATATTTTATATATATTTACATATGTATATTACAATCGATATCTGTATAGCTAATAGGAGACACAAGAATACAGTGAGTCAAGCTTCAGCCAACTTTGTAAAAAAAAGTATGGGGCTGGGCGCGGTGGCTCACGCATGTCATCCTAGCACTCTGGGAGGCCGAGGCGGGAGGATTGCTCAAGGTCAGGAGTTTGAGACCAGCCTGAGCAAGAGCGAGACCTCGTCTCTACTAAAAATAGAAAGCAATTAATTGGCCAACTAAAAATACATATAGAAAAAATTAGCTGGGCATGGTGGCGCATGCCTATAGTCCCAGCTACTCGGGAGGCTGAGGCAGGAGGATTGCTCAAGGTCAGGAGTTCGAAACCAGCGAGAGCAAGAGTGAGACCCCCCATCTCTACTAAAAAATAGAAAGAAATTAATTGGCCAACTAAAAATATATAGAAAAAATTAGCCGGGCATGGTGGTGCATGCCTGTAGTCCCAGCTACTTGGGAGGCTGAGGCAGAAGGATCGCTTGAGCCCAGGAGTTTGAGGTTACTGTGAGCCAGGCTGATGCCACGGCACTCTCGCCTGGGCAACAGAGTGAGACTCTGTCTCAAAAAAAAAAAGGTATGGGCCTGAGCATTCCTTGGAATACTAACTATGAACTTTTTAGTGCAGAAGTTGCTTCTCTTTCATTAAGAAGAAGGGGCCAGACTAAGCATAATGCGTACAATTCTGAACACAAAAGCACTTGCTAAATGCATTTACAAATGAAGCGCTGGCGTCAGTGAAAAAGCAGCTCTCATTCATTGACTAGCAGTGGTCATAAATAGCGATCTTGTCTGTGTGTGTCCATGTGTCCTGCAGAATGATGCTTTCTCTTTCAAAAGAAAACAATTTCAACCATTTGTATCCTACCCAGTGATGTGTGATTGACAACAATCTGTGGAGCATTAATAGCAGGAGAGCCCGAGCGTCAGGGACCGAGGAAGTGACAGGAATGATTATGCGTTGGGGACAAGACTTTACTGTAACTCTGCTGCAGAAAGGCAGACATTAATCCCCTTTATGAATAAGTATCCAAATGCAGCTCAGCTCTGAATATCCGATCAACGACTGCTCTGTGGACAAGGACAGGTGTTCTTGTTTGAATTTTATATGAAAAAAGGTACACTTGTCTATGCATCCGCACGTCAGCTATTGCTGTCTGATTCCAGCTGTTCAATACAGAGGTTAGTTTCCTTCTATAGATCGTTCATAGGCTGTCACAGGAATACAGCAATCGAACGCCAGGCTGAACAGAGTCCTAAAGCCCAGGCACGTAAACAAGAACGGTGGACGTCATCTTAATCCAACGCACACAGTTAGTGATAGTGGGGTGAAAATTGTGGTTTGGCTTCATGTTGAAATAAAGGATTCCTCCTTACCATTCTGTTTATTTTTTGTAATCAAACATGTAAGGAACATCCGTTATTTCTGCAGGCTAATATTCCTACCCCCTTCTTGAATGAAACCATCGGTCCACTTCTGGCACGTGGACTTCGATGCAAACTGATCTTATCCGCAGGGCCTGAGAGCAGAGGCAAGGCCCATCAGGAAGATCCGTGGTCCAGTCACAGCGATTGATTTAGGTAAATGACCCAAGCCCATCCAGTTGGAGGATTTGTGTCAAACAGAGTGAAGATTAGGGCTTTTGGGGGAACTCTCTTCATGAGAGTTCCATCCAGTTGTCCAGGCTGTGCACTTCAGAAGGACATTGCATCTGGGGGTACCATTCATATCGGCAGATCTTCACTATTTTTGACATCATTTTCTTATTTTATCATAACCTTGCTAATACCAGCATAGGTAATTTATACATGTATTTGAAAATTTGAGGGGCAGATTTTTCTAAGAAAATCAGCATATTAGGAAAATTTTCCAACAGATAAAATTATTAGTAAAGACTGTTGTTTCAGGAGGTGCATGTGGATCATTATGCTCGGACTTACGAAGGATAGACAAGTTTAAGAACCAAGAGTCTGCACCTATTTGGCATAATAAAAAATAATGTGTGAATCTAAGCAAGGAGCTTAATAAGTAGACAGATGTTGGAATGCAAGACAACACTATACTTCCCAAACTATTTTCTTTCAAATGTACTTGCTCAGTACTAATTTCATATGATGTTTTAAGCAACATTAATGTCATAAGCAACATTTTAAGCAACCAAAATTCAGCATATCTAATGTATTTGAAAGCACTAAAAGAAATTCTTTGAAGAAAAATGATGTCTTAAAAAATATGCAAGTGAAGCTAAATACATTTCAGAATCTTGTAGCATTAATATTGACTTCTTAAGAATAGAAAATATCACTCATTTGAAATATAAATATGATGATCACAGCTTCTGTGTTCCAGAACTAAATTTTAAAATGCATTTCTTCCTTCATTATATTTTACATTAATATATACCACATTTAAGATGCAAGTTTATGATAGTTTACGATACTGTTTAGATTAAATGTAATTTGAAAAATTGCAATGTATTTAAATGATCTAAATCATAAACTTGAAATTTGCCAAGGAACACAGTAAAATGTGATAATTAGAGGACATGATCAGTACATGAGGAACTAAGACAAAGTTTTCTAACGTTTAGAATGCCTCTCGTTGAACAACTGAAATATTCAAGATAATAATTTGCTACAAAAAATAATACTTTATTTTAAAATAGTTAGGATATATTTAACTTAGTCCACACCGGTCACTAGTCAAGACCTTGGCTTCCCAAAATTAAAACGAAAACTACATCAGAAGGGAGTTTACTACTCTCCTGAGAAAGACAGTGAAGCTTATGTTTTGATTGTTGGCACAAGTAAGCTTTGAAAGTATTATATTTAATTTTTCTGGAAAAAAGGTATATTATTGTTATGTGACAACTAGTAGACAGCAGTGTCTTTGAATCCTGAATTTTTCTGATTAAAAATGTACATATTCTATTATATTATTTTCAGTAATATTTGCATTATTTTGTAGAGTTCCCTACATATGTTTCAATAGTTATTATTGATAAATTGATCATCTACTAACTCTGGAAATATCCTTGAGAAAGAGGTACCTTTTTCTAATTCATACACATGTGTCATATGGGCCAGCAGCAGCCCTGGCTACTGGGGAAGCAAATTTCCTCCTTCCCAGCGACATAAAAAAGACCATGTAATGCCTGGAGCTGCCACCTGCCATGTTAACTAACACCAAGGAAGGGGAGTATGATCATCCAGAGAAAGACTGGGTCCTGGAGACATGATTTAAGGACAAGATCAAGCCGCTCTTGAAGCCGTCCCTCCGATCTGTTCAATTTTGTGGGCCAGTACATTTACTTATTTTGTTTTTTTGCTCAAGCAAGTTTAGGTGGCAATTTCTGTCGCTGCCAACCAAAGAATCCTAAATGAAACAAATCCTAAGAAAGTATTCGCTCACAAATAACTGTTTCCAACGGCCAGCAGGAAAACACTAGGTAGGTAAATCCACCTTTGGGTCTCCCGTTGTAAATATTCTGGGATTCTTTCCACATTTGCGCATGATGGTTAATGACATGGTTTTGTTATAGGACGGACATGAGCTCAGTTTCCCCTGGGCCATTTATTAGTGTTGTGGTACAGAGTCCATGTGAGAATTAGATAATTGAGGCATAGTACCTTGGTTTTAATAGATGCCCAGTAAATGATAATGATTATTATAGCATATTTCTTCCTCTCTCCTTCAAGGTACTAGACGTCTTTAGGAACACTATGATGGACTACTTACATGTCACTTTTGAATTTTATATTAATTATTACATTCAACAAATATTCTCTGAATGCCAACTATATGCCGTGTATGTTCTAAACTGAGGGTCCAGTGGCGAAGAGGACAGACAAGTTCTTTGCTTTCACAGAGCTTATCTTGGAATGTGTGAAAATGAATAACAAATGAACGATAAGCCTTCGAATATTGGTAAGCCCTATGGAGACCACAGAACAAGGTCATGGGGGTCAGAGTGCCAGGGGTAAGGGGAACCTTGGACTGGGAAGGCTTTGGCTTTGGATATAAGTGATAAGAAAGGAATAGCCATACGCAGGTCTGTGATGAGAGCATTCCAGATCGAGATTAAGGGCTTGGAAGCAGGAACTGGTTTGGAATTTTAGGGGCAAGAAGAGACTGATATGGAAGCAAGGTGACAAAGTCTGCAACAAGAGGCAGGAAGAAGATCAATAAAGCCATGTGGGCTAGAGTGTTACAGTGTTAAGTTAGGATATTACTCTAGCACAGCCAATGCTTTCCAGCCACCTGCTACTTTCAGGTGTGTGTGTGTGTGTGTGTGTGTGTGTGTGTGTGTATGTGTGTGTGTCAAATGGACAAGCTATTTACTACTTTTTTTTTTTACTTACTACTTTTTAATAGCACTTTTTTCTGTATCATTGACAAGCATATGCTCAAAACAAATGAGCATTATCTTCTTGATAAAATCATTTGATGAGAATGACAAATTTCTCATGCCAGTGTGGGTGTGAGGAGGAGAAGGAAACAACTCCATCACCGTTCAATGTAAAGTGTGTTATGTAGCTTTATGAGAACAAACTGGAAAATGAGAAATTCTTCTTTCTTTCTGGATTGGTTTAGAAAGGCATCCACAACCTATGCTATCATTCTGGGTAATAGGTCTGAGCAGGAGATAGCAGATCCACTGGGAGAGGTAGGAGGGAATATAGGGAGACAGTAATAGCCGAAAAAGTATTTCTAATTTATTACAAAATGAATATAAGTACCTCTTTTTTAAAAACTAAAATAAAAGAGCAATTAACTTAGAGTATGGCCACTCTGGGGGGTGGGAGCATTTTAATGAAGTCAGAATGCACCGGATAAGTGGAATTTTGGAGGTCAAGAAGTGTATGTGAGACAAATACCTTAGGTATGAAGCCTGCCTGAAGCCACACAATATTATCGGTTTATAAATCACAGGGTTTCAGTACATAGATATGTCGTCATCATTTTGAGGCTCCTTTTCAAATGAGGAAGTCAAATTTCCATTGATAGCACCTGATTTAATATTCTGCTTGGTATCTTGGGCAATGATTACACATATTGATTCGACACTTGGCAATAGTAAAACTGAGTGCTTTTTCTTTAAACTATGTAATTATTTTGGAAGGTTTAAGAAAGCCAAGATGGTCATATTAGAAACCAACGAAGTGACAAGGGCAATTATGAGTCTCCGGCGCACTGATTAGCCGTTTCTGATGCATTTTTACGTATTATCAACCCTGGCCTCAGGCTCACCTTCTTACACGGAGTTCACGCCTCATTATGTCTTTCTAGTTCTTAGAGGCCACTGTCTCATGAATGCTTAAACTCTCCAGGTACAACTAATATACTAAATCAAGAAAGGAATCTGGGGTACTTCAAGCCTCCAGTCTTTTTGAGTCTTTGCCCTGTGCAGCTAAAAAGAAAAGTAACAATCACACAATAGAGATAAAATACAAATATTGTTTCAGAGGAAAGTAGAGGCAAATTTCTAATAAAAACCACAAATGAGAAATGGACAAGCAATAAATCCGGTAATTTTGAGGAAACTAACATGTCACATTATTCACCTGTGTAGCTGAATGTTACTGCTGAATATAGTAGATGCTACTGATCCAAATATCAACTGCTAGGACTGCAGAATTTGTAGTTAGTCTGTATCCACGTACTTGGAGATTACCAGACCTACAACAGTACTCTAAATCGGCAGTGAGATACTAGAAAAAATATTTTCAAACTGTCTATCTTCTTCCTCATTTTCAATTCCAAGATTAGGCAAATGTTTCTTATTAAAGCTAACCCAAATAATTCCTAACTTCCCAATAATGAGGTACAAATAACCATTATGACTTTTTTTCAATTGTTGTATTAGAAAACTGACTTTGGTCTTAGAAAACATGGAATGAGAAATAATAGCCAAAGTCAGTGACGCTGATTATCCACATTGCTATGTGCTGGGCAAGGTATTAAACGCTTCACTAATATACGTTATCCCAGTTACACTATTGTTATGAACACTTTACAGATGAAGAAACAGATCCCCACAGAAGGTGAGTGGCTTTCCAAAGTCATATGGTGAACCTGTTTAAATAGTATTTGACCAGTCCTTGCTGGATCCAAAGATACTTGTTCATACCACTGTCTTGAAATGCCACGAGAAGTTTACAGAAAAAGAAATGTGACTATTTGGCAGAACATAGTTAAAAATAATGAGAATTAAGCCATAATTGGGGTTAGGGGATGCATGGGTTGAGGCTGATACTGCAATGTGGACACTCTAGAGAGTGTAGTGAGTATTCAGCACCAAGGACAGCAACTGTGTAGCGAGTATCCAGCACCAAGGACAGCAACCCAGGTGGCCAGCCTGTTCCACAGGAGACTGCAGCTCGTCCAAAGACCCGGAAACAAATAACTATGGTCAGGATAGATTTACACATAATATAGTTCCAGAGACCAGTTTCAACTCCTCTGAGATCTGTTTCCATTCAGTAGGGAAAATCAACGAATTTGTATAAGACGAAATTGAAACTGTTCAGTCAAAATATATTTTTGGCAACATATAAATTTAAACATATACACAAGCATATATACATACACACAAACACAACTAGATGTTTGAGTTTAAAAAAAAGAAGTGTTTCTGTATGTGTGAAAACTAAATTCAGGCAAACTCTCTGGGGTGGCAAATAAGCCTTGGATATTTCAAAGTTAATAGCAGCCTGATAATTACTGTCATTTAATTAAATTTTTGCAAGATCAAACCCAAAGAGAGACTTGTTATTTCCCCTTAGGCACTAAACCCACCGGGGGGGGGAAACTCACCCACTAAAGAGGAGGTACAAAGCTGTAATGTAATAAAACTTTACAGAAATGCAACTATTTAAGTAGAGAATATGAAGGTCTCTCACTCGAAACTACAGGTAGCATTTAACCAAGCCTAGTGTTATCCCAACAGCTGGAGCTTCTTTTGGAATCTGAAGTTCCCTAGTTTGTATATTATCTGCAAGAACAATTTCAAAACATGTAGCCCTTATATGAAATCACACAGTTTTTTCTTTTCTCCTCTCTCCTTTTCAACAGTCAAAGGGCTTTAATTAGTAAGTTGCCACAATTCATTGTTTTCAAACATTTCACATCATGTCTCCCACGCAAGGTATTGTCTTAGGCGCTGCATTTACTCGCCAAACACTTACAAGTGCCTTGTACTATTATTACCCGCATTTTGCACGAAGAAACTGAGATATAGAACCACCACATAATGTGGCCCAGCTCATACAGCTGGTAAGTTGTGGAGCAGGGTGTGAACCGGCTTTTTAGCTCTCGAGCTTGTATCTCCCGCTACCTCACCGATGCCTTTCAGTACTCAAATTCCATGTGCTCTTCTCTTGGTGACACTATAAACTCATCAGAGTTAAGGCTCCTTCTTTCCACCCCCTCACCCCTACTCCCACTCCAGAATCACTGTGATTATTTTCTCTACCTGGGAAATTTATTATTGTAGTCTTACAATTCCCAGGGACCTAAAGTGCCGACTCCTTGCTTCTAAGAAAATTATTATTTTTTTCAAGGAACTTTCCTTTCCCCTAAGTCTTTGTTAATAGATTGAATTGTGTCCTTCCAACAGATCTGTTGAAGTCTTAACTCCTGGTACTTATAAATATGACTTTACTTGGAAATCCGGTCTTTGAAGGTATAATCCAGTTAAGACGAGGTCATTAGGGCGGGCTCCAATCCAATATGACTGGTATCCTTATAAGGATAAGAAAATGCCAGAAAAAAAACAGACACACAGGAAAAATGCCATGTGATAACAGAGCCAGAGGATGGGGTCATGCAGCTGGACAGCGAGGAAGAGTGAGGACCCATGGCGACCACTAGAAGGTAGAAAGAGATACGGGAAGAATCTACCCAGAGTCTCAGAGGGAACACGGCACGGTGGACAGGTGGACTCCAGACTTCTACCCTCCGGAACTTGAGGAGAGTAAATTTCTGTTGTGTTAAGCCACCCAATTTGTGTTACTTTCTTTTGGCCATCCTAGGGAGCTACTAGAGTCTTCCATATCCTATTTTTACTGCCGCTTGCAGGTGAAGAGGTAAAATGGAGAAATCATGCTACTAATAGCTGCTGTGTGGTCTACTCAAGCGACTTTTTGCCTTTCCAGCCAAACCACACAAAACAAATGAAAACACTCAACCACATGACCAAACAAGCCTTCCTTGGCCAACATTGACCCTAGTAACCTCCGTTTTGCTTCTTCTTGCCAACTAACCAAATAATTTGCAAGCAAATAAAAGAATTTTCTTTGCTTGTTTCTCCATTTTAAAACTCTGACCTTGCTAAGTATCTCTTTAGCTACTCTAAGTAATGAAGTATTTTTAAAATTATATTTCAGTGGCTGTTTGGAAATAATGATCTGGAACAATGTTACAAAGGGTTTATCTTCTTGGGTACCATAGAAGGTTATCATCGTCATTCTATTATTAGCACAAATCCTGGGAATAAGATATCCTTGGGTTATCATCGTCATTCTATTATTAGCACAAATCCTGGGAATAAGATATCCGCAAACTTTATGGACATCTCAATATCTCAAAGGGGGTATAGGACATACTACAGATCAAAATCACATCCCTCATTCAGATTATTAAAAAAAAAAAAAACCTTATGTACTGAAAAAATTAGCCAGACTAGAAAGATAAAATGATAGCCAGAAAGACCTTTCAGCTCAGTTCAAAAACAAAGGAAACTTCTAGAAGAGGGTTTCTTCACTGTGGTTAGCAATTTGCTTGCATTGACTTGGGCTTTAACAAATAAGACCCTACAGCATTTGAATTTTGGATGGTTTACTGTAAACGCAACCTGCTTTACATATGCTCATATCAGGCATATATCATTTAAATTGCACAGTTATCGAATATTTTCTACTTTAATATGCAACAGGATGAAAATATGGTTAGAATGCTTCCACATGCTTTTAGACACCTTCATTTTGCCGTATTTAAATATCCAATTTCAGATTTCTATCATTTTGAAATAGCTCTGCCTTACTCTTTGTGGGTAAAACTATCACCTTACGCTTCAATTTTCCACTAATGTAATGTCTACCTTTGCTAAGCAGGCACTGTATTGTGGGTGCAGTCCTAATATTTGAAATTCTAGTGAGTATATTTCCAGTGTAACACAGGGACATAAAAAGCTTTTATTTTTCTCTTAAAAATTTTCTTGAGAAGGGGAAGGGTTGTGGTTTTCTACCTGCTTTTCAAACACATGCCAGAAAACCGGTGGCTTCCTATGAGAACTTTGTCTCCTTGTGACATATTTAGAATTTTTAAGAATTTCCGTAAAAGGGAGAATTGGACCCAGAAATATTTTCTTTGTCCCCTCTTTAGA
This sequence comes from Lepilemur ruficaudatus, assembly GCA_963574885.1. Classification (NCBI taxonomy): domain Eukaryota; kingdom Metazoa; phylum Chordata; class Mammalia; order Primates; family Lepilemuridae; genus Lepilemur; species Lepilemur ruficaudatus. Next base: position 13,859 of record CAUYRT010073279.1, read on the forward strand.
CAGGGTACATGGCTAATTTTGAACTGTCATATAGGGGCCAATCAAAATCTCCCCTTACCAAAATCTCTCTTCATCAGTATGACATCATTTGGAAGGATCTTTATTTTATCTAGGAATTTAATGAAAAGGAATATGGTTCTAGAAGTCTCCTTCTAGAAGACAAATGTTTGTCCTTGACAGGGTAACATGGTAATCTTGAAATATTTACCAGTGTAGTTCTTTATACAGTGAAAGTACTTTCACTATATCTCACTGGGTTCTTGCAATAATGCTGGTGATAGAAGTGGCTAGTATTTATTGAGCATTTACTATATACCAAGCACCTAGCCATATGGCACTTTGAAGGGGATATGTAGTCCTCACAACAACCCCATGTGGTAGATTACTAATATTTCCCCATTTCAAAAATGGGAAAACTGAGGTACAGAGGTTTAAGTAGGTTGGCCAAGATCACACACAGCCAGTAAGTAGTAGAACTGGGGTAGAACTTAACCCCTTATTTGAGCCAGTATCATCAGTCTCATTTTACAAATACAGAAACTGAGGCTTAGAGAAGATTATTCTGCCGGGGGATTTACACGGTTAGCAAATGTCCAAGTGGGGATGGGAATTCTGGTCTCCCAGGCTCCAGGTCAGGCAGCCTTTGCTGTAGGGTAGACTGATTCCTCCGTCCCATTCACTCAAAAGTACACACCAGACATCGTCCCAGATGCTAGGAGGCAGCAACGAAAACGACACACCAGGATTCTGTTCCCCTAGAACTTTCATTTTCATGTGTGAGGGTAAATCATGAGGAAACAAACGAATAAGAGAACAAGGATTTACAGAAAATAAAAGAAAGGCTAAGAAGAGAATTAAAAAGATTGTCGCATAAGTAGAAAGTAGACGAGAGAGCTCATTGCCATTAGCAGCCATTAGCACGTGAACTCTGTTCATTCTTCAGAGTAGTTAATTGTCATCAGGAAATGTACAAAGAGGTCATAGCGAATTTTGATGGGAGAGACCGGGGGGTTCTTTGAGCGGGCAGTGCCATCTTGCACACGTGTGTCGTGTTTGACACAGAAGAGATGCTCAGCAGATAGTCGATGAATTTAACCACCCTTCTAGGGAACTCTTGAAATCTAAAACAGAGATGACCTGGAAATAAACATTTCTCTATCTCCAGCACTTTTATTAACGGGTTTAGATTTAATGTAACTCTTAGTCTTTCAGATTCCAACTACAAATATTTCTCTCTTCCTTGAAATTAGGGTAACAGAAAACACCTGATCTTTGGTAGTCATCACTGCCTATATCTTAAATAGGTGTCAGTTTATGTTAACTACGTATGTACGTTCAAGAGAAATTGTGAAATAAATTTTGACACCATCTTGCTTATCACAAAAGATAAAATAAGATGAAATGAAAATGAGTCATTAACAAAACAGTGAACTAGGATAAAATGAACAAAGTCTGCTAAGCCGAATAAACCTGCCAAGGAACTGAGAATGCAAATATAAATAAACTAACAGTATAAAACTGAATAAACTTACCAAAAAAAGTTTCTGTCTAAAATACGTTCATTTAATCAATGCTATCATTCTGAAACACAATCTGTCAGCTTGGTCTAGACAGCTAGGTGATGTTCTTTCTCCTGTTCTCACGTGAGCGTCAACTGTCAGTCATCCGACAGATTTCTGAGTGTGGCTGAGTTTCCGATGCTAGTTTTTAACTCAGGTGTGACCCGATTATCTTAAATAGTTCAGATGATGTTCTCTTTGATTTAAAAAAAAAAAATCCGTCTTTTCGGTGCAGAGACGTACTCCCTGCTTTTAACTCTGCTTTACTTTTCCAAGTTCCAGGCAGGGGGCTATGCTTGCTCCTCACCATCTTGTAAACTGGTCTGAGTTTACTGTTCACATCTGGACACCTTCTTTTGAGCTTTACTGAGACTCATGAGCTGTATTATATCTCGGCTATGTCACGTAGAAAACCACTTAAGGATTGCTCAAGTAAATTAAAGACGCAGGGTTTATAATACAACAGTATACTATGCACCTACGAAAGAATGAAGAAGCCCTTGTGTAAGGAGATGAAATGAGCTCCAACAAGGTAAATGAAGGCAGCAAGGTGCCAAACAATTGATACAGCAAGATAACTTTTACATGAGGAGGATGAAAATAATTTTGCTTATGTTTTCAAGAGGAATTAACGGAAGAAAAAATAAGAAAACAGTAAGAGCGGCTATGGGACAGGGAACAGGATGAATGAATGGGGGTAGTGTTGGCACTGAAATATTTCACTGAATATCGTTTAATATTATTTTTTTTTAACCATGTGAATATATTGCCTTTAACAAAGATGCTATAGATTTTGGTGGCAATCACATGATTCTATACACCTGACACAATTCCACAGACCTATACACCAAAACCAACCAACCCCAAACTGGTGACATCTGAATGAGGTCTTTGGCTGCTGGTATCGTCCCTACGTCAATTTCCTGGTTTTGAGAATGGGACTATGGTTCTGTAAGATATTATCATGTGGGGAAAGCAAGCTAAAGGGTAGATGGGACCTCTCTGTACTATTCTGGAAATTTCTGTGTGAGTTTAAAACTATTTTAAAATAAAAAATTAAAAAGCCAGATGCTGCAGACTGAGCTTGGCATTTTAAGGAATCAGCATTAGTGACTTTTCATCAAGACAAAATAGACAACTTCTAATGAAACTGATAAGGAAAAATGATAAAAAAAATAATATTTAGAGTGAAAAGGAGCCTCTTCCTAAACGTGTCTGACTGTCTCCCTATCTCTTTCCTTCTCTCTTTGCATCATTATTTCTCCCTCCCCGTTGGGGACTCTCTGCCCCATTGTTGCTTTCTTCCTCTTTCCTTTTTTCTTTACACCTCCCTTTTTTCTTGGTTTCCTTCTCTGTTTTTTTCCCTTTTTTCTATTCATTCCACCCCCTTGACTTCCCCAGTAGCTTCTCAGCAGGTAACACACACCCATGCTCTCATTTCATGGTTACTTATAGCCTCTCCAGCCCCTACATGGCCTCTGCCTTCTGGTAGCCTGAATCAACGTATTTGACGTGTTGGATCCCTAGTTCAAATTCCTGCAAGAAATATCTAAGTGGCTTCCACTGGAAGTGGTGCCCCCCTCTGGCTGCTGCGAAGGTGACAGTGTCCTTGGTTCACCCAGCAGTCATCAGAGACGGAGGGTACAAGCTCTCTGGGGAAGACCAAAGGAAGAGGAGACACCTCCTCTGTCTGCCAACAGGTGGAAAAGGACTCACAGAAAAGGAGAATATCTCTAAATCCAATGAACTAATTTAGTCTGAGAGGGAGACTTTGTATCTCACTTCTGAAGTGCTCAGAAAGTATAAATGATATTGATTGCGAGAAAGCGGGAGAATCACAAAAAGAGCTTCTGGAACAAAAAAACAAGATAAAAATAGCACTATTTGAAAACGCTAGTCCCACTGAGCTTGTTGTAATAATTGATCTGATTAAGTTTCAAAATAAATAGAAAAACCGACTTATAAAGAATCAAAACTTCACAAGGAGAAAAGCCAAAGAAGGGGTATGAATATACAGAAATATTCTTTCCGCAGAAGACTCCAGAATCTTCAAAGGACAGAATGTCAGAAATCCCATTCCTATCAGGAGAGGAAGATCTTGCTGTAAACATTCCTCCTCATCAGATAATTTCCAAAAGTGACTGGTAAGATTATCTACGTCATCGAGGTTGACAGTATCTATAAATACAGGGCAAATGCACAAAACTGAATTTCCAGTGACATGGTTCCCAGACTTTATTGCCCATCAGAATTGCGAGTAGAATGTTTAAAAGTTAAACAGGGCTACACGGCCCAGCCTCAGTGGCCTCAATGTGATGTCTTCATCATCGAATTTGTTGTGAATCTTCCCAGAGGCTCAGGCTGAAGATCTGGAATTGAGAATGATCATCCTGGAGACTTAAGAAGAAGGCTCACCGCTAATTTCTGGCTTGATTACAACATTAAGGATAGGCTAGTGGCTGTTCAAATAGTCCCAACAACCTTAGCCAATGAAGAAGAATACCTCCCTGTTTGGGAGGTATCTGGAATACAGATCGCCATGGAGGACAGTCTGCCAGGTCCTGTGGGGTCTGGCACAAGGGACGCCTTCTGTCCCTTGTGCTGGGCTCCTGCCTACTGTTTAAGCTGCAGCTGCGTGGGCTTGCTTTGACCTTTGACCTCCCTGAGCGCCCTCTGCTACCTTCCAGCTCCGAGCTTCAGCGTATGCCGCCTCCTGTACCTGGAATTTTACCCTCCTTCTCGCCTGTGGCCTAGCTAATAGTTTTCTCGTATTTTGGGTCTCAGGGCAATCACAGAAGTCTTCGTGACCACTCCCGTTAGGTGGCTTCCTCCCTAAACCATACGATAGCTCTCCTTTCTCCACTTTTCCGTGCTACTTTCTACTGTGACGTCTTCCCACTGGGTCACGGGATGCATTCGCAGCGTTCTCCAGTGATGACAAGCTCTGCAGGGCAACAGCCCTGTCTCTCTGTCCACCGTCGCATTCCAAGTGCCTGGCACGGAGCTGCACGTGGTCGGCATTCAGTAACTATCAGGCCTGTCGATATCCAGGCACACAGTGGACACCTTGTATGTTGAAACAGGAAGTGCATCCCTCTGGACAACCGGCCAGTCCAACAAAGACCTGAAAGCCAGTTGGTTTAAAGGCAATGCACAGGTTCTTTTGATTCAATGCCTTTTTGAGCCCTTAAAGATCACTCGATACCTTGTATTCCTTTTAAAGATAATCTGAATGCATGAAGTTGATTCTATCTTCCTGTGGCTGCTTAGAATGAAAACAAGGTAGATGAATTTTTCTCATATTCTAAGGGTATGTTCGGGATGATGTGGGTCTATAAATAGAGATTTCAAGGCATGTGTGACAGAAATTCATTTAGAGGCTCTGGGAAGCAATTTAACCAAATAGGAAAGAGGTAGTAATTCTCCAGAGAGGCTAAAACGGTAATTCCACAGGATACCCATGTGGAGGGACATGTCACATGGCTGTAGATAGGAACAACGAACATGATGTCAAATATGAACCCTGAGATACCACCTAACCCCAGTGAGACTGGCCTCTATCAAAAAATCCCAAAACAACAAATGCTGGCGAGGATGTGGAGAGACAGGAACACTCTTACACTGCTGGTGGGACTGCAAATTGGTGCAACCTCTGTGGAAAAGAATTTGGAGATTCCTAAAAGAGCTAAAACTAGAATTACCATTTGATCCAGCAGTAGCACTATTAGGCATCTAACCAAAAGAACATAAGACATTCTATGATAAAGACATCTGCACCCGAATGTTTATAGCAACACAATTCACTATTGCTAGGTCGTGGAAACAACACAAGTGCCCGTCAATTCATGAGTGGATTGTTAAAATTTGGTATATGTTCACAGTGGAATAT
>CAUYRT010073280.1:0-23668 GCA_963574885.1 Lepilemur ruficaudatus
CCCCATCTCAGGGTGAGGGGCTCCGGCAGCCCCTCGTGCCGCACATGGCACGTGTATCTCTGCTCCTCTCCAGACGGCACCACCACAGCCGCCCACTTCTGGAAGGTTCCGTCCCCTGCAGGCCTGGTCTCCACAAGCTCCGTATCCTGGGTCTGGTCCTTCCCATCCCGCTGCCAGGTCAGTGTGATCTCTGCAGGATAGAGGCCCAGGGCCCAGCACCTCAGGGTGGTCTCACAGTCAGGATGTGGTGGAAGGGGCGCCTTTGGAGGGTCCAAAGGATTTAGAACATTCATTTCCCTTCCATGTGCTGTTCAGCAGGGCTCATGTGACCACCCTGAGAATGGGCAGGATTTTACGAGGAGAAAAGGGAGGAGAAACCCAGACATCTGCATCTATTTTAAGAGTCCAGGGGGAATATTTTCTTGTTTCAAAGCAGAACAAGGCAGGACATAGGTGGAGGCACCAGGTCTGAAAGGAGGTAAGAGAGTCATAATTGAGTAGTGGCAGGGTCACACTGAGCAGGACCAAGGTCCAAAAGGAGTCTGGTTGGAGGCAGAAGATAAGGTCTGAGAGAGACAGTTTTGTTCTCAAGGAAGTAGTTGCCAGATCATCAAAATTAAAAACTTGTGTTCAAAAGTTTGCATCAAAAGATACTATCAAGATAGTAAAAAGACAACTCATGGAATGAGAGACAATATTTGTAAATCATATATCTGATAAGGGTCTAGTATTCAGAATATATAAAGAATTCTTGGCTGGGCGTGGTGGCTCATGCCTGTAATCCTAGCACTCTGGGAGGCTCAGGCGGGAGGATCGCTCAAGGTCAGGAGTTCGAGACCAGCCTGAGCAAGAGCGAGATCCTGTTTCTACTAAAAATGGAAAGAAATTAATTGGACAACTAAAAATATATAGAAAAATAAATTAGCCGGGCATGGTGGCGCATGCCTGTAGTCCCAGCTATCCGGGAGGCTGAGGCAGAAGGATCGCTTGAGCCCAGGAGTTCGAGGTTGCTGTGAGCTAGGCTGATGCCACAGCACTCTAGCCCGGGCAACAGAGTGAGACTCTGTCTCAAAAAAATAAAATAAATAAAATAAATAAAAAAACCCAGAATTCTTACAACTTAAAACATAAAGACAATTCAATTTGTTTAAATGGGCTGAAGTCTAGAAAAGATATTTCTCTAAAGAGAATATACATATGGCAAACAAACACATGAAAAGATGCTCAGCATTATTAGTCATTAGCAAAATGTGTATCAAAACTACAAAGAGTTAATCACTTTACACCCACTAGGATGGCAATAAAAAACAACAAATGGAAAATAAATAGTAGATGAGGATGAGGAGAAATTTGAACTCTTATGTTGTTGGTAGGAATGTAAAATGGTACAGCAGCTGTGCCCAGTAGTTCGGTGGTTCCTCAAAGAGTGAAACATAGTACTATCATATGATCCACTCCCAGGTATATACCCAACAGAATTAAAAACAGGTACTCAGACAGAAACCTGTACACAAATGTTCATTTGTGAACAGCAGCACTATTCACAACAGCCAAAAAATGAAAACAACCCAAGTGTCTGTTGACAGATAAATGGATAAAAATGTGGTATATCAAAACAATGGAATATTATTCACCCATAGGAAGGAATGAAGTACTGATGCTCATGCTACAACATGGAGGAACCTTAAAAGCATGCCAAGTGAAAGAAGCCAGACACAAGAGGCCACAAATTATATGATTCCATTTATATGCAATATCCAGAATAGGCAAATCCATTCACAGAAAACAGAACAGTGGTTGCTAGGGGATGGGGTAGAAAGGAACTGGGAGTGACCATTTAATGGAAACAGGTTTCTGTTTGGGTTGATAAAAAAGTTCTGGAACTGGATAGTGGTGCTGGTTGCACAATATTGCAAATGTACTTAATGCCACTGAATTATATGCTTTAAAAGTTAAAATGGTAAATTTTTATGTTAAATATATTTTATAATACCACATTAAAAACAGTAAGCACAGGGGGAAACTGGTTGAGGATGTAGGGGACCTTTCTGCATACTCTCTGCAGTTTCTAGTGAATCTATATTTCAAAATAGTTTAAAAAATTTTCGTAGCACTCTGGAAGGCTGAGGCGGGAGGATCGCTCAAGGTCAGGAGTTCGAGACCAGCCTGAGCAAGAGCGAGACCTCGTCTCTACTAAAAATAGAAAGAAATCAATTGGCCAACTAAAAACATATATAGAAAAATTAGCCGGGCATGGTGGTGCATGCCTGTGGTCCTAGCTACTTGGGAGGCTGAGGCAGAAGGATCGCTTGAGCCCAGGAGTTTGAGGTTGCTGTGAGCTAGGCTGATGCCACAGCACTCACTCTAGCCCGGACAACAGAGTGAGACTCTGTCAAAAAAAAAAAAAAAAAAAATTTATTGAGCACTGACCAGGCACAGGCACCATCCTCATGGTGATATATTTTAAATTAGAGATACCCACTGATTTTTTTATGGAGACAATAACTCAGATTCCCTGATGTCCATGACTGTCTTTTAAAAATATATTTTGCTACCTGTTATTACTTTCAAAGTATTATTACTTATTAAAATATCTCATAATAATTTTAAGGTGCCTCCACTTACATTATCTTATTTGATACAACTATGTGAGGCAGACAAAACCAAAATTATTATTCCCATTGTTGAGAATCTAAATAATTTTCTATTATAATTGCCTTCTGAATTCAGAATAACAGTCTTTCAATCCTTCTTTCTCCTGACAATAATGATACTCATTTTTACCAGTTTTGAAAGTGCCAAATGAACTTACTGTTCAAGGAATGATTAAGGCTTGGTTTCTATGGCTACTAGAAGACCTCATGTTTTTTTTTTTTTTGAAGTGGACCTCAATCTTGGACTCATTTCTTGATTTAATTAGAATGATCTAAGTTTTTCCTCTCTCCTTTGTTTAGTTATTTAGAGTCTTGAAAGGGCATACATTTTGAATTACTGAATTGTTAGAAATGCTTGAAAAGCTATTGCATAGTAGGGATTTGGTTTCATCTTTGATATAGGAAATCCACCTTTGCATATATTATACAACTATGTTATATATATCTATATTAATATTATATAGGGAATATAATTGTATGTTAATTATAATCATGTAATATATGTGTAAGTAAACATGAAAAAGGACAGAGTTATAGAAGGAGGAAGAGTGCTATGATCTTTAAGTTAGAGGCAATTCTATTGATGGAAACATACAACGAATGAAGAAACTCAACTCACAAGTGAACCGTATTCCAGATTGTTTTGTCTGCCTCCCAACTGGGACCTGATTCCTATGATCTCTCACTTGACAGGAGTCACTTAATGATTGAGTCATGAAATCAAAACTCAGTTTCCCCACTGCTATCCCACTGTGGACATGTTCAGTCATGCACAAATCATAACACACTGAAGACAAACTTGGCCAAGAATCAGATTTAGCGTACATGAGTTGAAGAGCTCAATCATCCGAAATGAGACTCACTAGAGAAGCCAGGAAGGTGAAGTGCGGATGCAAAGGGTCCAGGTACGCATGAGGTGTACTTTCAGGCTGCATGTTTTAATTGGCTGCCACAGTTGACCCAGGTAGTCACTATTTCCAGAAATAAACTGTCAAAGAATAACTCAGAAACATTTAGTTACTTGCACTGTTTAGTATTTTCTATGCAAATTATTTACTGAAATGTGAAGGAGTCAGTGGAGAGACCAAGTCAGCGACAAAGGCAAAACAAGGATGTGGTAGATTGTTGCATTGGTGGTCCCCAAGGAACCAATGAACCTCCCAGTATTCAAACCCTGGTGTAGTCCCTTCCACGTTGAATCTGGCTTTGGCCATATGCCTTGCTTTGGCCAAAGGGACATTAGCAAGTGCTACACCAACAGAGGCCTGATAAGAACTTGCATATTGGGATGCTCTCTGTGGAAGCCAAAAGGGATATAAGAAGTCCAACCACCCTGAGACAGCCATGCTGTGGAGATGTCAAAGCTAGCTGGGTAGCAAGTCCATCTGGAGGAGCAATGAAGGGCTAGACATCCAAGTAAAGCTTCTTGGGTCTTCCAGACCAGCTACCAGACACCAGCTAAACGCAGCTATGATTCCAGCTGATTTCATATGGAGCAGAACCACACAGCCAAACTCTTTCAGAATTCCTAACCCACAGAATCAGAAAAAATAATAAATCATTATTATTTTAAGCTACAACATGATGAAGTGATTTTTATGCAACAGATAAGTGTGACACAAGATTTATAAGAGCAATAGAAGAGAGCAAATTGCATTCTGGGAATAGTAAATTTTGTTTGTATACTTTTGCGGTAAACTGGTCAGCTGGCAACCAGCGAAGAGGTCAGTCCGGGAATTCTGTCCTTAAGTAGGCTCTCTAGGGATACCAAAGAAAACATTTTAGTTGTTCACTCATTCTCAAGAAAACATTGAAAGTTCACCTATGAAACATACTTGTGTAATATGTAGCGTTAAAAGGACGTTAAAAGGTGTCTTTTTTTTTTTTGGAAACTTTGACCTTGTTAATTCAGGTTTGCACCATCTCCTTTATTAGAATTTTATAGAAGACAACTTTGAGATTGAAAAAAGAACAACTCTGAGTGGGCCTGGAGGATATAAACACTCCCCCCTGCCCCATAATCTCCCCCTCATTTAAAAACAGAAACAATGACATCAGCATTCTGTCCAGCCCTTCAGTCAACAGTCATGGCTACCTAAACATGGAATGCCCTAAGAAGACTCAGGACCTTGCAAAGAGCTCTGGAGCCTGAGTTACAGACATGGCATTGCACCGAGAAAGGGTGACAGGGAGCTGGAGCCAAGGCTCTGGAAACGGGAGCTGCTCAGCAGGGCCAAGTGGTCTATGGAAATTGGGATCTCCCTGCATGGTGGGAGCACAAACAGTGACCAAGAAATATAGACAGAAACAGAAGGAAATGGAATTATGAGTTGAAATACCCACAGAAAAGCATCTGACAAAGTAAAACAGAATTAAACTTTATTTGGAAGATGGGGTGAATCCATCACTGGTCACTGGCACCCTGAGGCTGCACTTTCTCCTCAGGAAGGTGGGCTGGAATGGGGTGGGCTATGGTTGTCAAGGGCTCTGGTGGTTTGGGATCTGGGTAGATGAGGAGAAATACAGGAGCAGAATTAGTTTTCTCAGACGGTGGCACCTCACATCAACCCAGAATCCATCCGTGTGTCCTCTTCAGCTCTTCGTTTCCCATTGTCCCTGTCCTCTTGGGATAGCCCCCATTTTCTCTACCAGCTCTCACCTGCCTGGCTCCCCAGCTGGGCCTCGGGCCTATCTCCCCAGAGCAGATGCTCTGGGTCATTGAGGAACCGTTGGCTTCGCTGGCATGTTAGGCAGGTCTGTACTGTCCAGCGCTGTCCCCTACGGCCTGAGGTGAAAGTAGGAAAAAAGAAGAGAATGTCCAGGTTTAGAAGAAAAGGTTTCCTGCAGCCAGTTTTGTCTCCACTGTTTTTCAGTAGGAATCCCCTCACCCCACCCTACCCTAATTCCAATGCAGATTTGATGATGTCAGACCCCTGCATAAACTCCATCAATTTCTTGGAACTCTTTTTTTTTTTTTTTGAGACACAGTCTCACTCTGTTGCCCAGGCTAGAGTGCCATGGCATCAGCCTAGCTCACAGCAACCTCACACTCCTGGGCTCAGGCAATCCTCCTGCCTCAGCCTCCCAAGTAGCTGGGACTACAGGCATGTGCCACCATGCCCGGCTAATTTTTTCTATATGTTTTTAGTTGTCCAATTAGTTTCTTTCCATATTTAGTAGAGACGAGGTCTCGCTCTTGCTCAAGCTGGTTTGAAACTCCTGACCTCGAGTGATGTACCGGCCTCGGCCTCCCAGAGTGCTAGGATTACAGGAGTGAGCCACCACGCCCGGCCTTCTTGGAACACTTTTTACTTTATTTTTTTATTTTTATTTTTTTTCACCCTTCAAGGCTTAAACCAGGAATTTTCTTAGAACTCTTTAAGATAAAATCCAAACTGCTTAACAAGACTCTTCAAGATCTGGCGTTTCCCGCTCCAGCCTCATGTCTTGCCCCCTGAACTCTCATTTCCTTGACAGCACCACAAGCTGGCTTGTCTCAGAGGCCTCACACATGGCTAGAATTTCCATTTCTCACTCCCTTTGCTTATCATGAACCTTACACCACTGGTATAAACAATTTAGCATTCTACTTCCCCTATTAAAGTCTTTTCTACACTATTTCAATTGTTTCTTAGTCTGTCCCATAATGCTGTAATTATGTCCCATAATGCTGTCCCATTATGCTAGTGAGAATCTAGCACAGTACTTCACACATTTTAGAAGATATTTGTTTAAACAATGAATGGTGACGGGAATCATGTGCTCCACGAGGCCAAATAACATCTATTTATCACGCATGGGTGAAGATGCCTAATAAAGCAACATCCTTTCTCTACTGCCCAGATCCGGGGAAAAAAGCCAAGCCCACACCTTATCTGGGGAAAGCGGAGTTAGCAACGTAACCTAGCTCTGGAGAAGGCCGACCCCCGCGAAACCCAGGCCCAACACCCACGCAACGCGAGGGCCTGTCTGGCCTCCCGTGTCGCCTTCCCCGGCGCTCCGCCCTCACTCCGCCGGGGGACACTCACGTCTCTGGCGCTGCGTGCAGGTGAGGCCCGGGATGAGCGGGGAAGAGCAGGCGCGACACAGAGTCCTCTTCACCGAGGGGTCCCTGGGGGCGGAGAAGGAAGGTGGTCGCGGCGCCCGCGCGCCCTCTCCCGTCCTTCCCGCGTCCCGCCCGCTGCCGGGTCCGCCGCAGTCTCACCGCCGCAAGACCAGCCGCTTCGCGATGGTCCTCTCCGTGTGGCAGTAAAACCGCGCCAGCGCCTGGTGCTCGGGGTCCTGCGCGAGGACACAGTGGGCGGCCTGCGGCAGGAAAGCGGTCACTCCGGGGCTGCGGCGCCGGGACCCGCTGCCCGGGCAGCCGCCGTCGCGGGCTCACCTGATACAGGAAGTTGAGCCTCTGGAAAGCCTCCCGGTCCTTCACCGGCCCAGCCATCGGGGCCGCGCGGTCCCGAGAGCGCCCGCAGGCCTCGCCCCCGGCGCCCGCGCAAGCGCCCCCGGGAAGTGTAGTCGCCGGCCCGCCCCCCGGCGCCCGCGAAAGTGCCCCCGGGAGGTGTAGTCGCCGGCCCGAGCCCCCACCTTCGGCGCCCGCGCAAGTGCCCCCGGGAAGTGTAGTCGCCGGCCCGAGCCCCGCCCCGCGGCCGCGCAGACCGGCTGCTGGGAAACCTGTGTCTCGCGATCCAAGCCCAGCGTCCCTTTAGGAGTTTTGTTTTTCCTCGTTTTCCTCCAGCCCATGATCAGTTATACTACGAGGAGACTGGAGAGCCTAGTGTAGCAGGACAGGATCTTAAATTTGCTGAACATTTTCAGGTCTCTTTATGCAGATAGGTTGGGGAGATGGTTATGTGCAATTTATACCCAGCCAGACCTTCCACCTTACTCTCCTTAAGCCAAAGGCAGGTGCCTGGAAAATCTACCGACCAAAGGAACAGAGGTTATACGTCCAAAAAATAGAAAAAGTAAAAAATAAAATAAAAAATAGAAAACAACAAAAAAGCACTGGTACCAATGGGGATGAAAAGTGGGAAGGGCCATGAGGGTGCTGGAAGGAGGAAAGGGGACTCCTGGTCCTCAAAGCATAGCTTACTCCCACTTTTCCACTTACTGAAGAAACAATTCCTGTTAGGCAGTGCTGGACACACAGGTTATCCTCACTCGCTGAGGGAATGGTCAGCAACTCCTAGTCCTAGGTACAGCACAGAAACCTGTCCATAGCAACCTCTGCCCCTGAAACTTCACCCCACCTCCCACACAGACATCCACTTGACACCCTTTTGTCCGACCTCTGTCTCCCATTTGTTCTGTCTAGCAACCTCTGACTTACAGCTAGTGGCTATCAGTTCCCGAGGTCAGAAGCAGAGGGACGTGAGCTGGAGGGGCAGAACACGAATGAACCCTGAGAAGGGAAGGGCAGTGTAAGTCTGGACCTCTCCACCCTCTGACTGCCTGCCAGGCTGGAGCAGAGGACCAGGCCTCCAGCTCAGAGGAAGGAAATGGCTGAAACTTCCTCTGATACTAGTTTCACAAGGGTCCTCAGACTCACATGAGAGATGTCTGTGTGTTTAAAATGTAGACGCCCAGGCCCCCCCTTAATCAATCACTGAAGGTGAGACCCAGGAACACGCATTTTTAACACCCAGTGATTCTTACACATCCAACACAAGCCATCACCAAATTACCACACAACACAGAGATCACTTCAGTGGATCCTTTGTTCCATATTATTTTTACCAACCAAAGTATCTTGCCACAAAGAACCACAGCCAAGGCACAAAGGTAAGAGGAGGAGAGTCTGGACAAAGTCCTGTCGAGGTGGTGGAGGAACTGAAGCGCCCTCAAGAAATCGCAGTTTCTTGTCTCAGTCTTCTGTGAAGATTACCCGAAGAGCAGATAATCCACATTTTAGTTTGGTTTGGCATGCATTGCTTTACCTTTTATGACAACATATGTACCCTAAAGTTGTTTATTTTGGCCTAACATTAAAACGATTTACATTCTCTGAAAAGGGGAATGGCAAAGGGTGAGGGATGGCAACAAATACGCCAAAGTCTGGCTCTTGTGTTCTAGGCCGGATGCACACAGGCCGAAGGAAGTTGCCTTTCTGGCCTTCCCTACACACACCACCCTCTTCTACCCTGTGCTCAGGGTGAAAAAACTCCGTTACCTTTCTTGCTTTCTGGCTTGGATACCTTGGCCAGGTAACAAGACTGACAATTTGGGAGTAGCTACTTAGTAACATTCTTTAGGGCCAGGGCTTTGGATAGAAATACCTTTCTCTTTCCTCTAATACCTGACTCTCCTTTCCAAGTTCCCTTGGGGAAACAGTGAAAGGGTGGATGTGTCTTGCAAGATCTCCTCCACCTTGCCTTTGGAGAGGAGCAAAGTGACTGACTTCTCAGGACAGCCAACTGTAAGGAGGCAGGCAATAAGCTAGCTTTGCCGACGGCTGAGGCAGGGACTTGGGTTCTCTTTCTTCTCACCCTCTCCTTCTCCCCGCATTCCCACCCCTGGCCAATCCTACTCATAATGGCAAACTTACCCTGGGAATAGAAGACCAAAGAAACCCCCCTCCCCTTCATTGGTCTCTAGAATCTTTTCCTTTAGCCCCCTTCTCTGACCTTCCTTCTAATGTTTTTGATGCCCATTCTCTGCCCTCAGAAAAACTCCTCAACTTCTAGACCCATGAGAGCAACTGTCATTCACCTTTCTTCAAGCTAGAGGTATACAGACCCCCGTGATCTACCTGAAGAAACAAGACTATTCTGAGTCAAAGAATCCCCTGAAAGGATGTACAGGGGTTTGTTTCCTCCTCCAGTTTGAGCAAGTCAGAACCTCTCACAGATTTTTTGTTTCTGGAAAAGCCTCTCTTTCCTTCCCAACCCATCCTTGTGCAATAGAAGACCTGATGGACTTCATAGGAGACGATCCCCTGGGAAGCAGCTCCCCCCTGACAGTCGGGAGGGAGACACAGCTATGCTCTCTCGTCACAGCCCAGTCCTAACTACTCCACACAACCCATCCTAGAAACCGAGGTGTCTCTCCATGATGACTCAGGACGGGAACCAGGCAGACATGAAGACGCTCCAGCAGGACACAGGAAGGAAGGCCCATGGCACTTGACCCTGCCTCACCCCAGTTATTCCCACGTCCCAACCCGTCACTCCCAATCTGTTGGGGGCCTGATGGTAAGCGGTGCAGCGTTCTTCCGACCAGCCCGGATGCCTGGGTAGAAGAGGGGCCAAAGTTTCTCAGTAAAAGTATCATTGAAAGTGTAGATATGGGAGCGGTCTGTGACATTGTAAAAAGACAGTGTGCCGGCCTCATAGTCTAGGAATATGCCTACCCGTTTGGGTTTCACTTTGATGTGCAAAGGGGTAAAAGGTGTAGTGGTGGCTGCGTATTTGTCCCCATTCCACAGCCGCACCCGCCAATAGCCAGTCTCAGGGAGTGGAGTCAGCTCCCCCTTTCTGCTCACGGAGTCCCGGCACACTCCCACTGCCCAGTGGGTCTTGTCGCCCACTTCCACCTCCCAGTAGTGTCGACCTGAGGTGAAACCCTCGGTAGCCAGGACGCAAGGGTAGAAGGTGAAACGCCTTGGTGTGTCAGGGAGATCTCGGAGTCTTGTCTCCACGAACTTGACGCTCTTACGATCCTCTGACAGGACGAGGTTAGGATGAGCAGTCTCAGGGTCCAGGGTCACATCCGCTGGCGGGAGAAGCCAGAGTGGGGAGCTAGATGAGGATGGGAACAGCTAAACGCCCCTGCCTCACTCTACCAGCCTGCCTTTACCGAGCCTGATCCCTTAAAGGTCCCCTGAATGCCATGGTTTGGTTAACTTTCTCAGTCCATGGTGTCACCACAGACAGGGGAGGGAGCAATGGCTCACTTAGCATCCTGACCCTAAAATAAACAGGTAACGATCTCTTGACTCTGCAGGGGCTGTTAGTCTAGGTTGTTGCCTAGTCCTCCCTCCCTCTCCCTCTGACATTGTCATTTATGTCACTGTGTGGGGAAGTACAAGGCACAGCCTGAGGGCCAGAAAGAATGGGAAGTGTTGAGAAGGACACAGCAAGACAGCATATGGTGACCATGTGTCTGTTTTCCCTGCATATTAGCATTAATGACACTCCCTCTCACTCCCAAGATTGTCTTAATTTAGATGGTAAATTGTATGGTCACGCTACCTGACGACTGAGGCAAATTATTTAACCTTTCTGGTTCTCTAGAAAAGGGTGGACCTAAGAGCAGATGATACCTAAGGCTTGTTCTCACTCTGAGTTCTTTGAGTCAGGATCAGAATGAAAGCCAGGTAAAGGGACAGGTGTAGGCGTGGGCAAGAAAAGTGAGAGAGGGGATAACTAAAGCCCATATAAGATAGACCTAAAGACTTTCTTCTCTCTAGTGATTCCCTCTGCTAGTTTCCTTTTGGGAACAACTCACCAATTAGCTGTTTAAGGATCTTCCTTAGTGCAAAGTACTGTCGGGGGAAATTGCTGAAGTTCTTTTCCAACTCTATGGATACTGAAGTCACCTCCATGGTCTTCACCTTCTCACATCTAGCAGGGATAGAGAGGTAGAGGAACAAAGGGCAGGGTCAGGGGAAGCTCCAGCCAAGTGAGTATTCAGATGTCATCATATTTAGGGAGAAACTAAAATTCTCCTTCTTCCCGTTTTCTCCCTTGTCCCTGAAGTCAAGAGTTCACCTATTGCTTTCTTTTATGGTCCCCTGGACAGACCTTATCTTGAGAGTGAGCCTTAGAACTTCCTAGGGGTATTTTTACATTGCATGCAAATGGATAATCACCCTCCCTGCTCTTCCTCCAGACCCTTCCTCCTACAATCTTGTTCAGACACAATTCCATCCACAGGGTACAAATCAACTCCAGTTCTACCTTATCATTCTCCTTACCAAGAAGTCCTGATGCTCAAAGGGGAAAAGGAAAGGGATTATTACTCCCAATAATTTGTTCTCTCTTGGCTTCATGGGTGCAATAAACCTTCACTCATACCCAGCCTAGGCACTGCATGACTTTCCTATCCTTACTGCTTCAACTCTTTACTGTATCCCTCAATGCTAAGCCAAGACTTAACTTACTCAAAGAGATACAAGAAGCACTTACTTTTCCAGGGTACTTTTGACATCCTAGAAGGAAGGAGAAAAGAAAGCAATATTGGTCCTGGTATTCTATGGTCCTGAAGGCAAAAGGTTCCCCCTCCTCCCAAAAGTTCCAGATCTATAAAATAGGCACAGGACAAACTGAAGGTCACAATGCAAGAGGAAGAGCTCCAGAGGGATCCGAGTACATCTCTTCCAACCAAGTCTCCACTTTCAACTTTTGGTCATCATGAAGCTTGGTAATTTATATCACTTCCAAATGGTTTCTTATGTTTTTGTCTTTGCTCCTCAGGGACACTGGGAGCTCGCTGAAAGGGACAGGGATTGTGTCTGCTCTTCACTCTGTCCCCCAAGTACCAACCACATACCTCAGTTTCCTTGAGGATCAGTACAGACAGTTCCAGACTGGTGGCATAGGAACAAATCACACTTTCCCGTTGTGGTTTGGTATCCCCTGTCTGGCATTGGTTAATAAGCATTCATAACTGTGTGCCAATCCTGATTTGAGAATACTTGGGGTCCAGAAGACAAAGAAGACAAATCTCTGTCCCACAAGGATTTCCCAGTTTAATGTGGAAGGCAGAACACACATACATGAAAGGACACAGGAATAAATACCAAGCAATACATAACATTTGAAAAACTGCACAATGAAGCCTCACTGATTCAAATGCTGATAATCTGATCTCTGAGAAATATGTTTCCTACAGCTTTGCTAACAGTATTCATTTGCTTAAGAAAACAGACTATTAAAAAAAAAAGAAAACAAACTATTTCAAACATTTTAGAGGTATTATTTACATATCAAAAGCAATATATTATTTACACATAATTTCAAGTACAGGCATACCCCGTTTCATTGCACTGCGCCTTATTGTGCTTTGTAGATATTGCGTGTTTTACAGATTGAAGGTCTGTGGCAAGCCTGTGTCTAGCAAGTCTATCAGCACCATTTTTCCAACAGCATGTGCTCATTTCATGTCTGTGTCACGTTTTGGTGATTCCTGCAATATTTCAAACTTTTTCATTATCATTATATCTGTTATGATGAACTGTGATTGGTGACCTTGATGTTACTACTATAACTGTTCTGGGGTGCCATGAACTGTGCCCATATAAGATGATGAACTTAGGGAAGAAGGGATGGGTGAAATCATATCTAACAAGTACAATGTACACTATTTGGGTGATGGGCATACTTACAACTTTGAATCAAGTAGTATAAAAGCTATCCATGTAACCAAAACATTTGTACCCCTAAAATATTCTGATATAAAAAGATGATGAACTTAATTAATAAATGTGTCTGTTCTGACTGCTCCACTGACTGGCCATTCCCTCATCTTTCTCCCTCTACTTGGGCCTCCCTAGTCCCTGAGACACAACAATATTGAAATTAGACCAATTATTATAACAATCCCATAATGGCCTCTAAGTGTTCAAGTGAAAGGAACAGTCATACATCTCTCGCTTTAAATCAAAACCTAGAAATGATTAAGCTTATTAGTGAGGAAGGCATGTCAAAAGCCAAGATGGGTTGAAAGCTATGCACTTCTTGTGCCAAACAGCCAAGCTGTGAATGCAAAGGAAAAGTTCTTGAAGGAAATTAAAAGTGCTACTCCCATGAAAACATAAATGATAAGAAAATCAAACAGTCTTACTGAGATATGGAGAAAATTTCAGTGGTCTGGACAGAAGGTCTAATCAGCCACAGCATTCTCTTAAGCTAATGCATAATCCATAGCAAGGTCATAACTCTCTTCAATTCTATGAAGGCTGGGGGAGAGGGGCAAGGGCAATATACATAACCTTAACATTTGTACCCCCGTAATATGCTGAAATAAAAAAAAAAAATCACGTATAGGCTAGGCATAGTGTTCACATCTGTAATCCTAGCACTTTAAGAGTCTAAGGTGGGAGGACCTCTTAAGGCTAGGAGTTCAAGACCAGCCTAAGCAACATAGCAAGATCTTGTCACTATTAATACAAGAAAATAGAAAAGAATTAGCTGGGCATGGTGGCATATGTCTGTGGTCCCAGCTACGTGAGAGGCTGGGACAGGAGGATCCCTTGAGCCTAGGAGTTTGAGGTTGCAGTGAGCTATGGTGGCACCACTGTGCTCTTGCCTGGGCAATAGACTGAGACCCTGTGTTAAAAATTTAAAAAATCAACTATATTTCTATATACTAGCAATCATCATGTTGACACTAACATTAAAAATACATTACCATTTGGTTGCTCAGAAATTAAAATATTTGAGAGTAACTATCACAAAACATGTAGAGAAGTTCTATGCTGAAAACTACAGAACACTAGTGAAAGAAACCAAAGTTCTAAATGGAGAGATGTATCATGATTATGGATTGGATGACTCAATATAGTAAAAATGTTGATTTTCCCTGGTTTGATATACAAATTTAATGCCATTGCTACCAAAATTGCAGCCAAATTTTTGTAAATATAGACAACATTATTCTAAAATGTATATGAAAATGCAAAGAAATTAGACGAGTTGAAACTATTTTGAAAAAGGAAATTAAAGTGGAGAAATCAGCCTATCTAATATCAAGGTTTATTATATGACATCATTACAAAGACAGTGTGGTATTGGTGGAGGGGTAGACATGAAGATCAATGCTATAGAATAGACAGCCCAGAAATAGGCCCGTACAAGTATGTACAACTTAATTTGTTTGTTCTTTTTTTTTGAATCAGGGTCATGCTCTGTCACCCAGGCTGGAGTGCAGTGGCACCATCATATTCACTGCAACCTCAGTCTCCTGCCTCTGTCTCCCTAGTGGCTGGGACTACAGGTATACACTGCCACACTTGTCTAATTTTTCTATTTTTCATGGGAAAAAAAAAAAAAGAGTGGCACATTGTGCCTAACCTCTTCATACAAACAATGTGACTTACTCTGACGAGAGCTTTCCTTCTGGGAGTCTGGAATTTTGGTACATGTAAGGGACAGAATGCCTATTATGACTAGCCTCATAGAAAACTTGGGTACTGAGTCTCTAATGAGAATCTGGTACAGGTACAAAACACTTCACAAGTGTTGTCAAAATTTGGGGCTAGGAAGCACATTCTGGTAACTCTACAGGAGAGGAGTCATAGACACTTGAGATTCCTTTCCTCCAGACTTCACCACATGCACCTCTGCCCTTTCCTAATTTTGCTTTGCATCCTTTCACTGTAATAAATGAAAGCCCTATGAAGGTCCATTTTCCTAGTCCTGCGAGTCCTTCTGGTACATTACCAAACCTGGGTGTGATCTTCAGAAACACTGACACAACTGCATTATATAAATTGTTATTATTTAAGTTGATATGATTTCATGGAGTAATTATCCCTAATCTGCTTTTTTTGATATTTTCCTTGCATATTCCTGCATTTCTATTCACATTTGAATAAAAGGGATAGATGAAATAATGAAGCCTGAAAATAATGAGAAACAAGCAATAATCCTATTTTTACCAGAATAAAAAACACAGAATCTTAATGATTGGCAATATATTCTATGCTATGAAAGTTTCTAGACAAAAATTAAAAACATAGCAGTCAATTTTCTCTGATTCAGCAGGGATTAATTCATTTTTATAGTAATTGTACATCAGGTTGAGTGTGGTGGCACATGACTGTAGCCCCAACTGCTCGGGAGGCTGAGGTGGAAGGATCCCTTGAAGCCAGGACTTCCAGGCTGCAGTGCACCATGACTGCACCTGTTAATAGCCACTCAACTGTGGCCTGGGTGACATAGGCAAACCACATCTCTTAACAAATAAATGAATAAATAAATAAAATCATATTTTATCATTCAAGTAACTGGAATAATTGTGGAAAAACACATGGTCGTTGGAAATAGTATAATACTATACTATTAATCATAGAGTTACTTTCATTGGTTTCAAATATTTCTTAAATTCTTCTAAAACTAAAAACATGGCTCATCCATTAAAGGCAATTCTTGGCAGAACAAGTCAAAAAGTCAAAATATTTGCATCCAAAATATAGGATGAATTATCCACTGCTCCCCCAAAGGCTGACTTTGATCATTAAAGATCAATAGGACTTTTAAGTAGTGGGAGGAAAACGGGAGTTATCTCAAAAATAGATGCTTAAAAGTGTGGTAACCCAATTCACCACATATTGCAGTTAAATCACAGATCACCAATTTCTAAAGAATGTAATACCAGAAAAGTTCTTCACATGAAAACTATGTCACATAAAACAATTCATATTTGACATCCAAGAAGACACTTAAAATCTTGGCAAATCATCATCAGAAACACTGTCAATGTGATGCAAAGAAGTTTAGCAAGAAACTAAGTTTAGTCACAAACTAAGGCAGTACCGAGTATACATTACATAGGCAGTTACTTCTCTTAAAATTTAATAATATACATTTGGCAGACATATATATGTTAGAAATGCATCTTGATAGGATTTCCTTTAGGGATGAAATTCAAAAGGAAGTGGTAAGAGCAGAGATATCACAAGGCAAATAGAAAGAGAACTGCACCGACAAAAAGATTCAGGTACCGACTTTTCTACTGATGTCACCAGAATTCCCAAAATAGTGAAAACCAGTATATTCAGAATCTCAGCTGATTCTACTCTTTATGATATAATATTATTTTCTGCAATAAAATATTTAATATATGTCAGTATCTCCAAACTGCTTATCTGTAAACAATTTGTGATTAAAACTTCAAACTCTGGCAAAACATGGCTTTGGCCAGGCCTGGTGGCTCTCCCTTGTAATCCCAGCACTTTGGGAGTCCCCAGTAGCAGGATCACACCAGGAGTTCAAAACCAGCCTGGGCAACAGAGTGAGACCCTATCTCCAAAAAAATATAAGAAAAATTAGCCAGGCATGATAGCACATGCCTATGGTCCCAGGAACTCTAGAGGCTGGGTAGAGAATTGCTTTTGTCCTGAAGTTCAAGGCTCCAGTAAACTACTAATATGTTTGGGCCTCTGAACTCCAGTATAGGCAACAGAACAAGACGCTGACTAGAAAAGAAAAAAAAATGGCTGTGTTATGATTCCATGTCAGAGGGAGGGTATGTACGTCTGTTAGCGGCTTCCAGTTGTTGCTGACAGATTTTGTTTCTGAATGCATCGAGAACAGCTTGTCAAGGACTTGAGAACAGAACAAGGATTTCCACAAGAATCAGATAAAAAAGACAATGTTTTTCCTGGTATATGATCCTTATGTTTTGATAATTCTGGAAAAATGGCAGCATGTATGCTCACCAGTCTAGATGATTTTCCCTGACTCTGTGCAGATAGCGGCTGCAGTTACAAAAAAATTAACTAGGATCATGGTAGATGTATTCTTCCAAATTTGGACAACAGAAGTATAAATCACATAATTAGTAGACCTTACAACTCCAAAACTGTTCTTTTGAAAGGGTACCACCAAAGAACTTTAGAAGTTCAACCAAACTCACTTTTTAGTAATCCTACGTGGAAGAATCAATACTTCCTGCATGAAATTCCCCCCATTTTTTTTTTCATTTTTGCAACATCATTTCCTCTGATAGTTCTGTCCTATTTTTCTGTAGCCACTTCTCAATCTTCTTCATTAACTCCTTTTCCTCTGGGAAATGTGAACATTCCCAAAGTTCTGGCACTGGCCGTCCTCTCATTCTACATCTTCCCCTTTGTGGACAAGTTCATCTAGACTTAGGACTTTGCCTAACATTGCTAGTTATAAGAACATCACTCCAAATCTGCATCACCAACCTAGTGTTCCACCTCCACGTAGAAACACCTATCATGCAACTACCAACTGAAAATACTCCATACGAATATCCATTCAACTCAACATTTATAGAAAAGTGTTCATCTTCCTTGTTGACCTTCTGCTCTTCTCTATTCACCTGACAATTCTCACTCCTTCCTCATATCCAGTTTAAATGTTAGTGCCCAACCTGGAAACCTATGCATCATCTGAGATTTCTCTCCACGCCCTAATTTTTATATTCAATAATCACTATATCATATTAATTGTACCTCCCTTCTGCCTCTGCTCTATATTTTCACTGCCATGGAAAATAGTAAAATGTCAAATGTAAATCTTTTTTATTAAATTTTGCTTAACTTCATTTTATGTTTATAGTTTCAGGTTAAGCATGGGCTCTTAACTCACAGCTTTCACAGGGAAAAGAAAAACAAAAAACAAAAACAATTATTACTATTTCTTACATGAGAAAAAATATTTTAAGGAAAACAAATGAAAAAGGTCTAATACCAATAAAAATACAACATTTTAAAATGAATAAACCCAACTTGCTAACTATTTCACCAAGGACAGGTGAAAACTTCATAACAGATTGATACTAGTCCAATGACTGGTAACCAGGAAACTATGGCTTGGACCACTGCAAAAGCTGCCTTTGTCTCCCAGGTTAACTTCCATCTATCCTCTATATGAAGGGTCAGCAAACTATAGCACACAGGCCAAATCGAGCTGCCACATTGTTTGTAAAACAAAATGTTACTGGAGCACAGACATGCCTATCTGCTTACATATTTTCTATGACTGCTTTCACACTACAATGGCAGGGTTGAGCAGTTGTGAAAGAGATAATATGGCCATAAATATTTACCACTAGGTCCTTTGTAGACAAAGCTCGCCCATGTCTGATTTAGACCATATACAGAATGCCCTAAAACTCAAATCCAATCTTAAGACTCCCCTGCTCAATATTCTTCAATAAATCCAGTACAGCAAACTATACTGGCTTCCTACCCAGTAGCCATTCTGCCTCCTTTCTTGCTGAAGAAACACAATTCTATTTGGATATTTATCATCCCAATACCCATCCTTGGCTCCACAAAGAGAAATAATTATTCTAAGCTAATCACAGTAATTAAATCTGTTTCCCAGTGATTGATTTAAAAATGAGCACGTGGTGTGACCCAGATGATAAAATGTAACAGGAGTCCACTGCATCCTTCCGACTTTTCTCCCTAGTTATAAGAAACTTACGAAGAAAAGCAGCTCTTCCCACCTTTAGGTAATGTCTTGTAAGAACATCATGTTTGGAACTGGTGCTAATTAGCCACGCAGGAAAGGAGACATAAAAACAACTGCGCCAAGAGCACCGCTGAAAGAGGGACAACAAATGGGATCCTGGTGACATCACTGAACCACCAAAACAACTTGGTTCCTATTGTTTCAGCCATTGTTCCGTAAGTCATCTATTATTTGCAGCCAAATGCCTTGAACCTGAGAAACTTCCCATGGCCTAAAGAATAGGATCTATTCATTTCTATAGCATTAAAGAGTCTTCCACAATCTTGCCTTAGCTAAGTGTTCATCTCATTCCCAACCACTCCCATTTTACACTTTTTGCACTAGCAAAACCGAACTGCTCACACACCCTGCAAAGTTCACTCATGCATCTCAGATTTTGCACTTGCTGTTCCTTCTGCCAAACATGCAATCTTGTTAGATGTTCCTTCTGCCAAGCATCATTCTTCTGCCGCTCTACCTGGCATGCTTACCTGACACGTTACCCAATATTTTAAAGCATAAATTCCTCACTGTGGACTTAAACTGTCTGGCACATATTTAACATGGTACATACATAAGAAATCATAATTATGAGCTCACGGAGGATATCTGGCACATAGTAAGCATTGAATAAAGTAATAAATAATAAAACTGACAATAAAAATATAAATCTTCTGAGTGTATTTCTTAGATGTTTGTATTCTGTAACATTACAAAAATGCTTATTGCCTAAAAGACACTTGATAGTTATTTGTCAATTGGGCAAGGAAATAAATGAATAGAAATGATTTTTGACAATTCTGTTGGGAAAAAAAACAGAAATTATATAAGGACAGCTCCATTTTGAGAACTCTAAAGAATGAAAGTACATCTATCATCATCTCCTGCAACTTGCAAAATCTAACTTACAAAAGTTCTTTGATAAATATGTACTAAATTAAAGGTGTCACCATACAGTTCAGATTAGCAGGTGCTTTATGTGTCACACCTAGGGAGCACAGTACCATTTTTGTTATTGTGAAATGCTTTTGTAATTTTATTACAATTTGTTGAGCCCAAAGTTAGTTTATTGGAATATTGGCTATGATAATCTTTTGGCTAATGGTAACAGGATATCCTATTCTAATAAAATTACTGTTATCAGGACAATTATCTGGCAGATAGAATAATAAATCTTGTTTTAATGAAATAAATATATTTCATTCAGTTTCAATTTATTTGGAATGGGGTCAATAAGAGTGAGACCATGTTAGTATAAAAACATGTAAGATAGCTTGTGCTTCTCAACAAGGAATTTCATTTCTGAATTCTGTACTCAGTATCTTTAAAAAATAATCTGCTATTAGCACTGGTGCACACTGCCCAAGTTTTACAGTTCTTATTGCTATTTGTTAAGGGTATCAGAAAGCTGCTGTTGAGTTCCCAGTTTTAAAGATAATTACTTTCTTAGTGACAGGAATCACTACGTAATACCCTTGATCGCTGAACAATAAGGATTCAAACTGCAGGGGTTCACGTATAACCATAGTTTCTTCTGCCTCTGCCACACAGAAACAACAGCACCAACTTCTATTCCCCCTCGTCGCCTACTTTGTGTGAAGATGATGAGAACGAACACCTTTCTGATGATCCACCTCCACTTTGTGAATAGTAAATACAGTTTTTCTTCCTTACGATTTTCTTAATAATGGTCTGTTTTCTCTAGTTTGCTGTATTGTAAGCATACAGTATATAATACATATAACATACAAAATGTTTTAACTGACTGTTTATGTTAACAGTAAGGCTAATATTAAAATTTGGGGGGAGCCAGAAGTTATACACAAATTTTTCACTGCACACAGAATTGGCATCCCTAACCCCTGCATTGTTCAGGTCAATTCTAATTAATATTCATTTAATAGATGTAAACATTTATTATAAAATATAAATAACTCATTTTAATAAGAAATCCAATTTATTATAATGTCACCATAGAGGAAACATATAACATACTAACTTTAAAACCTTTTTTATTATTTATTCAAAAATACCATCGAGCATTTTAGGGGTCATAATTAAATGAAGACTTTTTTTAGATAACACCATTTGTGATTATAAACTCCTTACAACTAACTTCTTAAATAATTCTGAATTATAGACTACTAAGTAATAAAGTTTCAAAATATGCATGAAATTTACACATTGACTTTTTAACTGCCCTTTTGTGCTCAAAACTTCCTTACTCTTAACTTTTTATCCATGGTGGAACCACCAAGAGTAATTCACTATCAGAAGTCTTACCTAGACTGCTATTTTCAGAAAGATTGTCAGGTGTCTCTTCTTCTTTATATTCTGAAATTTGGTGGTGAATGCTATGTATAAAAATGTAATAAATAATATTATTATTTTAACGCTGATATGAAAACATTTACCAAATATATGAAATTCTCAGAGTATTTCAACAAAATCAGGACTAATATCAGAACTTTGATTAGCCCATACACTTCAAATTTGTAAGCACTGCAAACTTCTTATTAAGCTTCTAATTAAGGAATAAAAAACTAAGGTGAAGTCCTCATGACCTATGAGCAGCATAGTTCAGTCAACCGACTAGAGTATGCTTGCCATAACAAAAAGTGTCCTGAATTTAAAATAAGTCTTAGGGCTATAACCAACAGCTATTTGTTCATGGACAAGTTGCTTCTCTGAAGCCAAGTGTCTTCAAAACATGAGGATTTTTCTGTCTTATGTCACTATTAATGGGTTGTTATGAATATTTAATATTAATAACATAACATTTCCACCATGCTTGAAGGAATAGTCAAGTAATGGAATACTTTGTTCTTGAATTTAATCCTAAAATTATTTTACCATCCCAAATACGACCCATTCTGCATTTTTCCATAGGTTGCAATATTGAAATGTTGAAGTTTCAGAAAATGTTATTAAGTCCTAATTTTGATTATTAGTTGTCCTATTCTTTGTGGCTTATAATTCAGGGCATCTCAGCTATTTCATAATTTGTAACAAAATCTATTAATAAATATATTATCTCATTAAATTAGATAACATAACTGTCCCCCCATTACTGAGCTAAACAATCACACCAAAGGCAGAATAATCAATACATGTCAAGACCTGACTTGGACTGCTACTATTTCTTCTCTACCTACTGAAACTCTGAATTAGCAAATCTTTGGTAGCAAGATGCTTAACCTCCATGTTCTCTCCAAGTGATGTGGAAGGCAAAACCTTACTTTTATTTTTTCTAAGTTCAATGAAGGAGATGCTGGTTGACATTTTCTCATGTCTGAGATCAGTACCAACAACATATTTGCATATAACATTATACATGTTGCTCAATACTCAACTCCACTCTCATTTCATACATCACTGTACACAATTTTCTTTTTAGAGAAAATCACAATCTTAATATTGGGTCACACCTGTTTTGCTTTAACATACACTGTTTCCTTGGATCTAGTCAGCAAATAGTCAAATGATGTTTACAGGACTGCACAGAATATGGAGTGCTTCATAAATTTTCATGTCATCCTGGGGCATGGACCATGGTAATCTTCTCTATATTCTTTCAATTTTTGTATACGTGCTGATGAAGCAAGCATAAAGTCCTATATGGACACTGATGAGTCATGGATGAGGCTTGGCCCTGTTGAATCCAACTAAACCTCCTGTATGTATGTATTGTATAAACAGAAGAGCCAAACAATTAACCTACTTTTAACTCAGAGAACTCTGTTGAATGGCTTCCTTATGAGGTAGAATTTGAAAGAATTTAAGAAACTTGCGGTACAGATGCAAGTAGGTTGGGAGATTTTCATTATTATGGAAAACAGATCACTTGAGAGGCCAACTACAAGTTGGCGACCATTACTCTGCAGAAGGATGAAATTTAACTTTCCAATACCTAAAAAAAGGCACTAAACAGAGCAAAAGAGAATCTTGGCATACAAATCGGTAGCAAAGAAGAAAAGAGGCTCTAATATTTTCCTGCAATGATATTTGAAACTCTCTGACAGTTTAGAACAATCCCACTTATTTGCTAGAGGGAAGACAAACAAGGGCCTCAAAGGATAACTTACCATAAAGACCTAGGCTAAGTCTAGGCTGAGATGTGGGCTCCACATAAGGTTTTGAGTGTGGAGGGAGGGCCATTTTGCTCACTGTGTGTGGCTATAGCCTGGAGGCCCAGCTGCCAGTGCAAGGTTCTGGTGCTTTAGGAACAATGGTTGAGCATATAAGCCTATGCATATGAACTCAAATACTGTGTAGCATTGAAGTCTAAATATGGATCACCATATGAAGACTGAGGGATCTCAATCTGTAAGGGCACCCTGGTTGCAAAGGTCAATCATTTCCAGATAGCAAGACCAGTCTCAAACCCAAAAACAGAAGCAAATGAAACAATAGGATGACTGAAGTGTCCTTTCATTCCCCTCTCTCAGACTTATAAAAGGGACTATCTTCTTTGCATATAGAGAACCATTTCATTTCTTGAAAAATTCAAGGAGGAGGCTGTAGGAAACAGCTCCTAGAAGATAGTAGAAGATTTTCTGTTAACGAGGCATTTCAAGACCCAAATAACTAATTAGAAGAATCAAACATGTGACATATCATCCCATGCAGAGAAAGGTTATTCTTCAAATGAAATGGACAATGCTGATATCCCTAAAGATAAAGGTCTTAAAAGTTCTGAGATGATAAATTCTATACCCATTACTACTTCTAACTAATTTAGCCTTTTGTTTGATTTCTGGCTGATAAATTTGACTAACTCACTGCCATTCCAACATTACCTGAAACACACTGTGAAATCTCACCTGACGTATAAGATACAAAATTTGAAATTATTTTAAACCTTGAGAT